>CAMOHE010046432.1:0-18675 GCA_946598075.1 Artocarpus hirsutus | reverse complement strand
TCGGGGGTTTTAAAAAAAAAAAAAAAAAAAAAAAAAAAAAAAAAAAAAAAAAAAAAACTTACTTGAATCAGAAACTTATGACTTAATTCTTAGAAGATTACTATCCTTTCTCCTGGGACAAACTTTCAAATGGTAAAATTTCTCTCACATATAAGGTTGGGATAGCACTTCTAAAGGTACAGTTGTCTAGAAATTAGGTCATCTGATTCCTCAATAACCTTTTGCACAACGTTTTTTTCACATAATTCCAAAAATTTTTAAAACCCCAAATTTCAACTGATTTTGTAACGACCCATCTTTTTGGGCAGTCACTTTACTTACTTAAAACATCATAAATTAAATAGTAATCTTACTTAGTGAGAAAAATATTGAACTAAATTTTTACTTTTTTTTAAAAACATTCTTTAAAATGTACTTAAAAACTGTTGCGACCACTGTCGCCATTCTAGTTGAGACCTCACTCAACACTTGTCTTTAAAACCATTTCAAATCGTTTATTAAAACTTAACAAGGAATATTTATTAAGTCATAGCTTCAAACTTCACTATATAATTTTGTCACACATTTAGTATAAATGTATCTTAAAACTTTTGGAAACATTTCTTAAAACTCTCATTTTCTTAAAACTTTGCAAACACTACATTAAACAATGGAAAAAGTTTTCTTTGAGTAGCAGAAGCAAAACCATAGTGGTATTTATACCCAAACCTTCGCATCTGCTCTTCGCAGCACCTAACTCTTCTAACGGGTCCTACTGATCGCCCATAAAACCTCCTATAGCATGAAGAAACTTTGCATGAACTTATGCTCAGTAAGTTCAAATATAAACTCACAAATCATTAAAAACATGCTTTAAAAATCTTTCCTCATAACACCTTTCTTTTGAAACATTTTTCATAAACGTTTTTCATAAACATTTCTAAAATGTTTCTCATAAATGCTTTTCATAAAACATTTAACATACAGCAATCCTTAGAATGCTTTTCTTAAAGAGTCATCTATAGACCTTTTCTTGAAAACACAAAAATGTTTTTTGTAAACATTTAACGTAAAACATCTCTCAAAATGTCTTTCAGAACATAGGATATAAATAATTCATAAAAAAGAATTCAAGTAAAATCAAAATGCATGATTCTATTTATGCTCAATTATGAACTTCCGATTATGAGTCTCTAATGAACATTCTTTTCTTACTTTAACTTTTTATCCTTGTTCCTTAACTTTTGTTATCTTACTTTAACTTTCTATCCTTGTTCCTTAACTTTCCTTATCTTACTTTAGTGTTCGTACCAGCATCATAATCATGAGATCATAAACATGATGCTTCCTTTGTGGAAGACTTGAGACCATCAAACATTGAGGTCATGTACCTCATATCTTGGAGGTCAAACTTTAACTTTACTTTCATTACCTCACAACAAAGAGATTAGTACAACACTTTCTTTTTATCTTTACCTTATCTTCTTAGTAAATTTAGTGAGCATATCAAATGCAATCACATCATATGCAACACACTTGCAAATCAAAGCTTGTACTATAAAATCTATTACATAACAGATGCAACTTATTACATAACAATTGCAACTTATAATGCAGACATATTTTTCAAATCATAACTTCTATTTTAAAACTTATTGCATAACAAATGCATCAAATAATGCAATCATATTTTGCAAATCACAACTTCTATTTTAAAACTTATTACATAAGAAATGCAACTAATTACATAACAAATGCATCATAAAACATTATAACTTAAACAATAAAACATTATGCATTATCAAAATGCAAAACATACTTTAAATACTTGAAAATCATAACTTTAACTTTTAAAAATATTATGCATATCAATATGCAAATAGACTTTAAACATAACAGTTGTAAATTCATTGCAAATCTTGCTTTGAACTTTTAAAACTTTTTGCATAATAAATGCAAACATACTTTAAAAGAAACTTGCATAATAATTGCAAGCTCATTTATAAACATATACAAAAATATTTAAAAATCATTTACTTCATGCTGTATGTGAAGTTTGAAACTTACCCGGACTATGCTCTAGTGTTCTTTATTTCATTCTTGTCACATTCCTTTTTCCTTCCATTAGTTAGCGTCTGTGTCCTAATCAAACGACAGCTGACTTATCAATTAACTTTCTTTTTATCAATCTACTCAATTGATAATAAAACATAAACATTAAACATTCTTTTTCTTTTAACTTGACTTGTATACTATCGGCTTGCCCTTCTCTTTACTTAATTTTGTAACCCATCGGGGTTACTTTTCCTTTACTTAAACATCCCTTGTTAATTTCGCGTCTCACTGGTGATTTCGTTAGTTAACGTATGACAAAACATTTTTTGTCTAAAAACATTATGCTAAATCAAAGTGTTTGACTCTGTTTTAGTCATTTTCTTAAAAATGACGATTTTACCCTTGATTGGTTTTTTGTCAACTTCATAACTCTATAAAACTCATCGCTTAACTTTAACATTTCATTACTTACATAATACGAAAAAATTACCACTAAGAAACATTTCCCAACATCAGGCGTTTCGAGTCCGTTTTTCGGGTCCGTTTTGATCATTTTTATAGAATGACCATTTTGCCCTTAACTTCTTTTTCTTTCATTCATTCCTTGACTAAACTTTAAATCCTTAAAACTTAGCATCTATAATACTTACTGCCTGCAACAGTATAGGAAACCAATGTTCTCTAGTGAAAATCCAGTTTTTACACAATTTTATAGTTTTGGCCCCAATACAAAACTATTTGCATTTTTACCCTCAGAACAAAAAATAACTACTTTATACCAAAACGCTCAGTTTCTCATAAGGAATAAAATTACAAAAGCACCATGGTCGAATTCTAAACTTTTCATTTCTTGAAATTTTGTGCCCAAAATTTCATAAAATTCATAACTTCTAAACCAGGCAGAATTTTAAGAAACTGTCTGCGCTTCCCTAGCAGTTTTGATGTGTTATACAACTTTTGTGTTTTAACTTTCTTGAAATTCCATCATTTAGAGGGATTTTTTGGCTGATTTTTAAATCTGTAGAGAATCCATTTTTCTTTGCAATTTAGTCCCTTTTTAAATTTCATCAAAACCCTTACTTTCTTCTTTCCATCATCATCATCATCATCAACATATAACATAAAATAACCATGCCATAATGTCCATATTACATGCCATGGCTTCAACATTTTATCAAACACATGATATATGCATTAAAAAACATAAACTTTTTCAAGCATGAAGTTTAGAATTTTACCTAAACTTTATCAAGCCTTTCGATCCTCCTCTTTGGTGCTTGTCCTTGGCTTAAATTCCTTAACATAATCATAGCAAAAGTCCCTCAAAAACTCATCCATAATTTGGAACAAAACCATTAAAATCCTAAAGGAGAAGGTTGGAATTTTCATTTGAAAACCCCTTAAACTCCTCAAGAACACTTGCTCTTATTTCTTTGCATGCTTTGGAGGCTTGAATTTCATTGAAATCTTGAGAAAGAAAGGCCTAGAGAGGGACGGTTTTATGAAGAGAATATAGTTTTTTTTTCTTCCTTCCTTCCTTTCTTTCTTTCTTTCTTTCTTTTCTTTTCTTTCTTTTCTTCTTTCACGTTTCACCATTTTTTTTTTGTTCCACCGTGGAGACCAATATACATCTGGTCTTTATATCATGAGTCATTCATCTTTTTTTTTTTCTTTTCTTTTCTTTTTTTCTTTTTTTCTTTTTTCCTTTTTTTAATAAAAAGGTAATGAGTTATCACCTTGGTAATCAATTAGGTTACTTTGGGTGGCAAATGTGATTGGGTCACATTAGTGGGTGGGGTGGCCCAATCAAAACTTTCAAGGTGTCCTACTAACTTTTTACGCAGTCTAATTTTATACCGATAGTATTTTTCCTATACTGTTAGTATTCTTTCTCATATAATTCATGAGGTCCCAAAACCTCCCATACTTATTTCCATCTATCACATAATGAAATTCCAATATTATATAACTTTGTTCAGTCTAAATTTATAATGACAGTATTTTTCTATACTATTGGTATATTTTCTATACTGCTACAGTATTTCTTATTCATCCATATTCTCCAAACAGTATTATTCCTATACTGCTTTAACTTAAACAGTTTAATTTTTGTACGGTATGACCTTAAACAGTCTAATTTCTACATTGCGTTACTTTTGTACTGTAATTTTCATACTGTATAACTCTATCAGTGTACTTTCTTTTACTGCGTTATTCTAATACTGTATAATTTTTTGTGTTATCATACAATATTTTTGTTCTTAAACTGTATTTCTACCTCACATAATCCTTAACTTATTGTATTTTTAGTGTACGTAAAATGCCTGGGTGTTACAATCTACCCTCCTTAACAATTTTCGTCCTCGAAAATTAAAACCTTCCTGGGCAGTTCATCTCCCTTATCACCCTTTCTGTTCTTAACAGGCTTTCTTGGTCGCTACTTTCTCACTAAAACTAAGCCTCCACCTTTGAACTTTTACAATTTTCATTGTTTCACTGATATATTTCTTTGCATTGTAATACTATACTTTTACTGCGCAACTCTGATCTTTCAGTGTTTGAGCATAGTTTCCATTCATTTAAAGGTTTAGCATTCTACCAATGAATGCTATTCTTGAAAATAGGGTTTATTTTCAATCAAATCACATCATGACTATCTAAAAATTAAAGTCATCTAACCATAAATCTATAATTTTTCTGTCCTATATCCATTATAAAATTACATTTTCCTATAATTTTTCTCGTAACATATAAATCTTCAGCTTTCATCCTCCAATCTGTGAGGTTTCTGCTACCAGATTGGGCATCATTGTCTTGATCGTGTTTCCTATCAGGACAGTTACGAGCTCATTCGCATGTCTTAGCTTAGCTACGGAGTGCTTAGCTTGAAAAGATCACATAGTTAGTTATCTAATGCCTGGTTGTCTCAAGTATTCTCGTTCTAGAGGACACCAAAAATCATTTTTGGACATCGATAATTCCATTACCTTGGTCTACTTTCCTCATTTTGCATATAGTCAAAACCCAACGACTTCTAATAGAGCGAGATTTGCTTATACGGAGACACCATTGTGCATATAAACATCATAACGTGTTGTGAGCTCATCTTCTTGATTTTTGAGCCGTCGACCATCTAATGACCACGCTTGATTATCATTGACTTGACACCGCTGAGGAACGATAACTGTCGTCAACTTGCGAGACATTTTAACCTATAACATTACATTCATCCCTTGACCTTTGCCTTTTTGTTGCTCATCCGGGTGTGCCGACATCAATGGCGATGCCCAACATAAACACGTTTTTGTTAAAAACTAACTTTCTTTCATATTTAACTTAACTTCCTTACTTGAGCTATAGTGCAGCGGGCATATGACAGTGCGAGATGGGATGGCAAGATACCACTCTGATACCACTTGTGATGACCCACCTTTTCGGACTGTCACTTTACTTAATTAAAACATCATTAATTAAGCAGAAATCTTACTGACTTAGTAAGAAAAATACTGAACTAAATTTTTACTTTTTTAAAAAAAACATTTTTTAAAACGTACTTAAAAACTATTGCGACCACTATTGCCATTCTAGTTGAGACCTCGCTCAACACTTGCCTTTAAAACCATTTCAAATTGTTTCTTAAAACTTAACAAGGAACATTTATTAAGTTATAGCTTAAAACTTCAATATATAATTTTATCACATATTTAGTACAATGTATCTTAAAACTTTTGAAAACATTTCTTAAAACTTTCATTTTCTTAAAACTTTGCAAACACTACATTAAACAATGGAAAACCTTTTCTTTGAGTAGTGGAAGCAAAATTATGGTGGTATCTATACCCAAATCATCGCATCTGCCCTCTGCAGCACTCAACTCTTCTAACGAGTCCTACTGGTCGCCCATAAAATCTCCTACAGTATGAAGAAACTTTTCATGAGCTTACGCTCAGTAAGTTCAAACATAAACTCACAAATTATTCAAAACATGCTTTAAAAACCTTTCCTCATAATACCCTTCTTTTGAAACATTTTTCATAAACGTTTTTTATAAACGTTTTTTTATAAACATTTCTAAAACGTTTCTCATAGACGCTTTTCATAAAACATTTAACATGCAGCAATCTTCAGAATCCTTTTCTTAAAGCGTCATTTATAAACCTTTTTTTGAAAACATAAAAATATTTTTCATAAACATTGAACGTAAAACATCTCTCAAAATGTCTTTCATAACATAACATATAAATATTTCATAAAAAGGAATTCAAGCAAAATCAAAATTCATGATTCCATTTATGCTTAATTATGAACTTTCGATTATGAGTATCTTATGAACATTCTTTTCTTACTTTAACTTTTTATCCTTGTTCCTTAACTTTTCTTATCTTACTCTAACTTTCTATCCTTATTCCTTAACTTTCCTTATCTTACTTTAGTGTTCGTACTGGCATCATTAATCATGAGATCATAAACATGATGTTTCCCTTGCGAAAGACTTGAGACCATCAAACATCGAGGTCATATACCTTACACCTTGAAGGTCAAACTTTAACTTTACTTTCATTACCTCACAACAAAGAGGTTGGTGCGGCACTTTCTTTTTATCTTTACGTTGCATTCTTATTAAATTTAGTGAGCATATCAAATGCAATCACATCATATGCAACACACTTGCAAATCATAGCTTGTACAATAAAATCTATTGCATAACAGATGCAACTTATTGCATAACAATTGCAACTTATAATGCAGACACATTTTGCGAATCATAACTTCTATTTTAAAACTTATTGCATAACAAATACATCGTATAATGCAATCACATTTTGCAAATCACAACTTCTATTTTAAAACTTATTACATAACAAATACAACTTATTACATAACAAATACATCACAAAACTTATAGCTTAAACTATAAAACATTATGCATTATCAAAATGCAAAGCATACTCTAAATACTTGAAAATTATAACTTTAACTTTTAAAAACATTATGCATATCAATATGTAAATAGACTTTAAACATAACAATTGCAAATTTATTGCAAATCTTGCTTTGAATCTTTAAAACTTTTTGCATAATAAATGCAAACATACTTTAAAAGAAACTTGCATAATAATTGCAAGCTCATTTATAAACATATACAAAAATATTTAAAAATCATTTACTTCATACTGTAGGTGAAGTTTGAAACTTACCCGGACTATGCTCTAGCGTTCTTTATTTCATTCTTGTCTCATTCCTTTTTCCTTCCATTAGTCAGTGTCTGTGTTCTAATCAAATGATAGCCGACTTATCAATTAACTTTCTTTTTATCAATCTACTCGATTGATAATAAAACATAAACATTAAAAAACACAAACTTTTTCAAGCATGAAGTTTAGAATTTTGCCTAAACTTCACCTAGCCTTTTGATCCTCCTCTTTGGTGTTTGTCCTTGGCTTAAATTCCTTAACATAATCATAGCAAAAGTCCCTCAAAAACTCATCCATAATTTGGAAGAAAACCATTAAAATCCTAAAGGAAGAGGTTGGAATTTTTACCTTAAAACCCCTTAACGTCCTCAAGAACACTTGCTCTTGTTTCCTTGCATGCTTTAGAAGCTTGAATTTCATTAAAATCTTGAGAAAGAGAGGCCTAGAGAGGGATGGTTTTATGAAGAAAATATAGTTTTTTCTTTCTTTCTTTCTTTTTTTCTTTCTTTCTTTCTTTCTTTTCTTTTCTTTCTTTTCTTCTTTCACGTTTCACCATTTTTTTTGTTCCACCGTGGAGACCAATATACATATGGTCTTTATATTATGAGTCATTCATCTTTTTCTTTTCTTTTCTTTTCTTTTTTTCTTTTTCCTTTTTTTAATAAAAAGGTGATGATTCATCACCTTGGTAATCAATTATGTTACTTTGAGTGGCCAAATGTGATTGAGCCACATTAGTGGGTGGGGTGGCCTAATCAAAACTTTCAAGGTGTTCCACTAACTTTTTACACAATCCAATTTTATACTAACAGTATTTTTCCTATACTGTCGGTATTCTTTCTCATACAATTCATGAGGTCCCATAACCTCCCATACTTATTTTCATCTATCACATAATAAAATTCCAATATTATATAACTTTGTTCAGTCTAAATTTATACTGAGAGTATTTTTCTATACTGTCGGTATATTTTCTAACTGCTACAGCATTCCTTATTCATCCATATTCTCCAAACAGTATTATTCCATACTGCTTTAACTTAAATAGTTTAATTTTTGTACTGTATGACCTTAAACAATCCAATTTCTACACTGCGTTACTTTTACACTATAATTTTAATACTGCATAACTCTATCAGTGTACTTCCTTACACTACGCTATTCTAATAGTGTATAATTTTATTTATTATTATACAGTATTTTTCTTCTTAAACTGTATTTCTATCTTACATAATCTTTAACTTATTGTATTTTTAGTGTACGTAAAATGCCTAGGTGTTACAGATTTTAACTAAAAAAGAGAAAAATAACATCAAATTCACTAAAAAGAAAAAAAAAATTGATTTTAACCTCTCAAACAAATTGAGTATGTTTGGGAACATTGTCCCAACTGCTCCAGTGTAAATCTCTCACATACTACAATGTTTGGTTCTAACTTATTAATTTTAATTGCGTTCTTAAACACACTATAAGTCCCTTTATTAGAATCTTTCATTACAATAGATTTTTGATGTTGATATGTTTTAAAGCCAAGAATGTCTAGATCCAACTTATTAATTTCCAAATCTGATCTATCAACGTAGATCTACTATGTTGCTAGTCCTTGACGACAAACTCGAACAAGGGCATAGAAGAGGTAGCTCCTGGTCAGCAACTACTGCGATGACAAAAGATAGAGAGAATGGGCTTGAAAAAAATTGTTGACGGCACTAGAGCAGTTGCAGGAACGACATGTTTGAGAAGAAGATGATGATGTTGAAGAAGAAAAATGGAGGATTTATGCTTTTTTTTTAAAGAATTTATGCTTTATTTTTCGTATAAGAAAAAAAAATATTTTTTAGGAGATAAGAAAAAAATATTTGATGGTTAAAGAAGAAGAATACGAGTTTTTATTCGATACAATAATTTTCGCTTAACATTTTCTAAACCCTACCATTTTTCACCGGTTGATATAGTCGAAACGCTCCCAAAAATGTGCACCATTGACTCAATAATGTCTCAGACGTGGAAGTAGCCGTAGACGTTCCCCATAATTATTATTTTATGACCTTTTTAATAGAAAACTATTGTTTTATTAGTTAATCTACGGGCATTTTCCAATTGAAAGCCGGTTGGACAAATTAGACACACGTGAATGGTCTATTGGCGCGAAATTATTCAAAGTAAATACTGCCACGTCGCTAAAGGATGGATCCAAGACCAATAGGGGATATACACAGAGGGCAAGGCCGCAACGAAAATTAATTGGTGTAATACGTCATCTAGTGCGTGAGCTGTCTCAGAATGTCATCTTTCTTCGTTGGACGGAATTGCCGTATTGGCCCGGAAAGCAACAAAGTGCCTGTTGGCACTGCCAGGTATGACAGACAAACTGGTTGGCCAACCGCGTTACGTTTATTGATTTGGTCATCATCCAGGGATATTTTCGGAAAATCGGCCTTACATTTTTTCTGTCGTACTGTCATTCGTTCCTTTCTCTCTTTTATTTTTCTTTTTGGGTTTTTTGACATTTTCTTTAATACGTGGTCCTTAAATTTTTAAGGTGTTTAAAGGCATTGGTTTAAACCAAACGGTTTAAATTAATTGATTTGAAATACTATAACATGTAAGTTTTTTACACTATAACTTATTTTTATTTTTACTTTTTGAAAATGATAATTGCATTCTAAATTAAAATAATACAAACACTAATTCAGACATGACTAAGCATGATGCAAATAGCTACTCAATCCCGACTACAGACCAGAACCACCAACAGGTTCTAATAAAAAGCTCAAGGGGGTGACACGTCTACTAAGTTCCCATAATCGAAAAATGAAAAGGCACACAACAATTCTAGCACACAAATGCTCTTTCAAACACATCTCTATATGCGGTGGCCAACTCCAATAAAAACTTATTGAAGGACTATTAGCACTAAGGCTAAACACACCACCGCAAAGTACACTAACTTGCGGTCTAGATCAAAAGACAATTTTGGAGGATAGGACAAGAGCCTCCGTTATTACAATGGAAAGCCAACAAAACAGTAAAAAATCCCTACATCTAAACAGTGTAATCGACACCGATTTTATTTTACAAACAAGCAAACAGGGAAAAACCAAACGACAAACTTTAAGACTCTGATGACAATTCGATTACTGCTGAGAAAGAAAGAGAAAACCATAGAGTCCACCGGTGGGGCTAGAGGAAACCATTTCACCAAGGTCCAGAAGGACATCCAACCATCGTCCTTCTTTGCCAGCGTCCTATTCATTTTTTCATGATAATTGAGTCATAGAACTTAACTACAGTAAAATCCTAATCAGTTAGATGAGAAATTGATGCTCATTAGTGGAGGTTAATGGAGGTCATAATCCTCATATTGTAACACCCAAATGCATAGCTTAATCCTCATGTTGTAACACCCAAATGTATGGCTTAATAGGAGATTATGAGCATTATAATCACCAGAAATGGAAGGTTACATCCGATGGTTTAATTGGAGATTATGAACACAATTATTATAAAAAATACAGGTTATAACTGGTGCCATTATGCTCATAAAATCTAAATAAAACCTCATTACTTAGAGGGTTACACACGGTGCCATTATGTTCATAAAATCTGAATAAAACCGCATTATAATTTGGATTGTAATATCTATTCTCTTAACCCTTAAGTAGAGCTCTCCTCTACATCTTTGACATACACATAGATACATAGAAGCTACACTCACCAACTCACAAAGTTTTCTTTTTCTTTTTCTTTTTCTTTTTTTTTTTTTTTTTTTTTTTTTTTAGCTTTGTCTAGAAGTATGGTAGGTTTTTTGGTGATAGAGGAAGGCATTTTTCAAGTTCACCGGAGGTGGTGTTTAATCGTGCATAGACCATGTCGTTTGTCATTGTATCCTTGGAAACAGACATTCGTCAAATCCTCGTGCACAACCGGAAGGGACGAATCTGTTTTAAGAAAAGCATGAGCCACATGTGCTTCGACTACCATTCTTGTTCCAATTGAGATTCGGTCTGTGTTTGAAGGTTGAACTTTTGTTGTAATATTTTGTTTCTAATTTTATAGTAATATTCCTTTCATTATTTCCTTATATTGCACTTGTTTGTTGTTTCTCTCCTATATTTCTAACAATCTTAAAACAAATTATCTTTCTTGAGGGTGAACAGGTTGCTGGAATGAAAGGAACAGACATTATAAATTCCTTCTCATATTTGGTTTTGCTAGTAGCTTGATTGAATGTTTTGATTCGATTCAATTTTCTCTAGCTCTGAATCTTTACATGTTTTAGCTTGTATTGTTATTATACAAGTTTTTCGTATGTTTGATTGCATTTTGTTGTATTTAGTTTGATAGAGTTCTGTTCATATTGATTTTCATTAAAAGCCTCATTATTTTCTATATACGTTTTGGTTTTGCTATATGCATCAACATTTTGTTGAATGCTTCAGATTATACATTTTTGGTTTATTATAAATTTTTTTATGTTAATGTATTAATATTGGTTTTTTATTGTAGACTTTGTTGTTTATATCAATTTTTGACATCAGTTATTTAACGTTTGTTTATGTTATTCATATGTTATGTTATTCATTATAGCATTTTTTTTTATTTTTTTTGTTTATAAATGTTTACATTTTGAATATATATATATATACAAGTTTATGTTATAATAGTTTTGTTTGTTGTGTTTACATTTTTTTTTTGTTTTTGTTATATTATAATATAATAATTTTTTTGGTTAATGTTTTTGTTATAAAAGTTTACAGCTTTAGTTATATATTATATTAAACTGTTTTAATATATACAGTTTGGTCTTTTACTTAAAAAAACATAAATTTATTTTTTGTATAAATTCTAAGACTTGGACTTTAGTATTATTAGAAATGGATGATAACACCAACGTGGTTCTAATTGAGAATGTTTCAATTGGGAGCATTTCTGAGGCATCGGTGCCATCTTCTTTGGTTTATACCTCGATTGCAATGCAACCTTTGTCAGTTTCGGTTCTTGTGAACCAAAATGAGAAACCTAAAAAAATTCAGTAGATTGAATTTCCAAACTTAGTAACAAAAGATGTTGTTTTATTTGACAACACCAAATCTTGCGAGTTTCTTAAAAGAGGACCGTCCTACTATTAGAGAGGATGAAACATATACTCAAACTTTGCTTGTTGTTGAAGCATGCAAGTATTCTGACTTTTTGTGCAAGAACTGTATTTTGAACTGCTTGACTGATGCACTTTATAATGTGTATAGTCTGGAAAAAGCAGCCAAAGAAGTGTGGAGCCTTCAGACCATAAGTATAAAATAGAAGATGCTAGTGCTAAAAAGTTGATAGTGGGACGGTTCATGAACTACATAGTGGTGGATTCCAAGAATGTAATCAATCAAGTTCAGGAATTGCAATTACTTGTTCATGAAATTCATACAAAGGGAATGGTATTTAGTGAGTCTTTTTAGATAGTTGCAATTATATAGATACTATCCCCTGCGTGAATGACTTCAAGAACTATTTGAAGCACAAGCGTAGGAGATGAGCATTAAAGATCTTATTGTTCAACTTTGCATAGAGGAAGACAATAGAGGATATGAGAAAAAGGTCTCTAACAAGTCATTGCCAAGGCAAATATGGTGGAGCATGATAAAAGCTCCAAGAATAAGAAAAACAAGTCAAGCTCAAAGCTGGGACCTAAGGGAGGAATTTCAAAGAAGCAAAAATTCCAAGGGAAATGTTTCAACTGTGACAAGGTAGGTCAAAAATCGATGGATTGTCAGCTGTTGAAGAGGAACAAAAAGAAAGAGGCCAATGTGGTGGACACTATCACACAAAAAGTGTCAGATATCAGTCTTTCTACTGCGGTCTCTGAAGTCAATATGATGGACTCTGACCCAAAGGAGTGGTGGCTAGACACTAGGGCCACACGCCATGTTTGTTGTGATAAAGTAGCCTTTATTAAGCTTATACTATTAGATTCTAGAGAGAAGCTGTATATGGGCAACTCTGCCACATTTAAGATCAAGGGCCAAGGGATGGTGTTTCTAAAAATGACATCAGGCAAGGAAGTCAAGTTGTAAAATGTGTTGTATGTGCCTGATATTTGGAAAAATCTAATTTCTGGAACTCTGTTCAATTCACATGGCTTCAAGATAGTTTTTGAGGCTGATAAAATAATTTTGTCTAAACATGGGATGTATATAGGAAAGGGTTATGTGAAATATGGGATGTGAAAAATGAATGTGATGGTTGTTAAGCCCAATTCCATCAATAAAAATAAAAAAAGTCTTCCGCTTATATGCTTGAGTCTTCTAATTTATGGCATGGTAGACTAAGTCATGTTAATTATGATACTTTGTGTAGTCTAATTAACTTGGATTACATACCCATGTTTAATATTGTTCTTAAACATAAGTGTAAAATATGTGTAGAGACAAAACTAATGAGATCTTCGTTTCAAACGATTGAGAAAAATGTTGAGGTACTTGATTTGATACATAGCGATGTTTGTGACTTAAAATTTGTTCAAACTAGAGGTGGGAATAAATATTTTGTCTCAGTTATAGATGATAGCACAAAATATTGCTATGTATATTTGCTTAAAAGCAAAGATGAAGTTATAGATAAATTTGTTCTCTATAAGCAAGGAGTTGAAAACCAACTTAATAAGAAAATTAAGACAAGAAGAAATGACCGTGGTGGTGAATATGTAGAACTATTTAGTGATTTTTGTGCACAACATGGTATTATTCATGAGGCTACGCCACCTTATTCACCTTAGTCCAATGGTGTGGCTAAATGCAAAAATTGTACCTTAAAGGATACGATAAATGTGATGCTGATAAGTTCTAGATTGCCACAGAACATGTGGAGGGAAGCCATTTTGTCGGCTTATTACCTTTTAAATAAGGTACCCCGAAAGAAAGAAGACAAGACCCCTGCAAAGGTAACGGTACCTACACCAAAGAAGATGAGAATAGGTTCTAAAATGGTTAATTGCATCTTCATTAATTATGCTTACAGTAGTAGTGCATATCGATTCCTTGTGTATGAATCTAAAAGCCCTGATATTCACAAGAACATGATAACGGATCTAGGAATGCATCATTTTTTGAACATGTATTTCCTTGTAAATCAAAAGGGGATGGTCTAAGTTCATTTAAACGAACGTTTGAGACTATTGAAGATAATAGTTAGGATCACCAAGAAGTTGAAATAGAAAAGGAAAAAGAAAAGCCTAGTTGAGCCAAAAAGGCAAGGACAGAAAAGTCATTTGGACCAGACTTTATGACCTACATGCTAGAGGCTGAATCTCAAACTTTCAAGGAAGCTGTAAGCTCATCTGAGGGTATTTTATGGAAAAAAGCCATAAAGAGTGAAATTGATTCCATCATGCAGAATCTTACTTGGGAATTAGTGGACCTTCCTCCAAAAAGTAAACTGCTAGGTTCCAAGTGGATTTTCAAATGAAAAATGAAAGCAGATGAAAAAATTGACAAGTATAAGGCTAAAACTTGTTATAAAAAGTTATAGAAAAAACGAAGGCCTTGATTACTTTGATATTTATTCTCTTGTGACAAGAATAACCTCTATTAAAATGATTTTGGCGATTGCCACATTGATGAATCTTGAAGTACATCAGATGGATATAAAGACTGCTTTTCTTAATGGAGATCTTGAAGAAGAAATATATATGGAACGACTTAAGGGTTGTATTGCTCTAGGATAAGAAAAGAAAGTCTACAAATTGGTGAAGACTTTGTATGGGCTTAATCAAGCACCAAAGCAATGGCATGAGCAATTTGATAGTGTTATGATGTCAAATGGTTTCAAAATTAATGATTGTGACAAATGTGTTTATGTTAAAAGAACAGATGATGGATTTGTCATTCTTTGTTTGCATGTAGATGACATGCTAATCGTGGGTAGCAATGATTAGATTATCAAATCTACCAGGATATGTTGAAGTCTAGGTTTGACATGAAAGGCATGGGACCTACTGATGTAATTTTAGGAATCAAAATTAAAAGGTTACCTAATGGACTCATCTTGAGCCAGTCCAAGATACTTGACAAATTTAGTAAAAATTACTCTAGCGTGGCTAGAACACCAATTGATATTAGTGAACATTTGCCCAAAAATAGAGGAGAAAGTATATCCTAGGTGCAATATGCTAGGATGATAGACAGTTTAATGTACTTAATGAGTTGTGCAAGACTAGATATTGCCTATGCTGTAAGTAGTCTAAGTAGATTTATGAGTAATTGAGGAGATAGCCACTGGAAAGTGATTGTTAGAGTACTTAGGTACTTACAATATACTCATGATTATGGGCTATATTACAAAAGAGATCCTATTGTTCTTGAACGGCATTTTGATGCAAGTTGGATATTTGAAATATAGGATTCTAAAGCTACAAATGGATATGTATTCACTTTAGGAGGCGTAGTAGTTTCATGAAAGTCCTCAAAGTAGATAGTAAGAACCAGATCCATTATGGAATCTAAATTTGTAGCCTTAGATAAAAGCGATAAATAAGCTGACTGGCTAAGGCATTTCTTGAAGGATATTTTTGAAGGGCCTAAACCTATGACTGCAATATAAACATTTTGATAATCAATCTATTATCGACAGGGCACAAAATGTGATGTAATAGTAAGTCAAGACATATACGTCATCGATATAATACTGTTGGACAACTGATCTCAACTAGAGTCATGACAATAGACTATATAAGGTCTAAAGAAAATATTACAGATCCGTTAACCAAAGAACTGAATAGAGATCAAGTTGGGAAAGCATCAAGAAGAATGAGACTTAAACCCATAAAAGAATAGGTTAAAATAGTGGAAACCAACCTTGTTGACTGGAGATCTCAAGATCTAGGTCAATGGGATAACTAAACTAAATAGACTGAGTAGGATTACTATGGGGGTTACTTTAACCCATTCCTATAACAAAAACAGTGATACCCATAAGGAAAGGTTAAGTAGTTTACTTTTAATGATTCTTATGTGTTGAATATGTTGGGAATTCTAGTGGAGTAATAGGTTAATCTTAAAGTAAGAAATCACTTATGTGAGAGAAAAGTGAGGCCGCTTCAAAGGAGAATTGCTAGTGCTCAATTCTTTACAAACTCTTATAGAACCAGAGAGATGTTCAACGCCAAAATGAACATAAGCATGAGAACTGAAACTGTGTCAGGAAAATATCTGTGTGAGGTATGTTATCGTTTAAACAAAAGGTAAAGTAGTTTAAGGACATCGCATTTGCTGGTCAGCCAGTAAGGTAAACATACTTTCACAAGGGAAGGTTCAAGGGTTAATGTCTGCCTATCCTATGTAGGTTTTAACCGTAGAACTTTATCACCATGTCATGTCTTTGTTTTTCCCTTGTAGTCAGTCAATTTCGTTCATGTGGGGGATTGTTGGAAAAATGGCAATTGAGTGATTGAGAAATTGATGCTTATTAGTGGATGTTAATAGAGATCATAATCCTCACATTGCAACACCCAAATGCATGGCTTAATCCTCATATTGTAAGACCCAAATGCATGGCTTAATTTGAGATTATGAGCAATATAATCATAAAAAATAGAGGGTTACAACTGATAGTTTAATGGGAGATTATGAGCACCATTATCATCAAATATTGAAGATTATAACCGGTGCCATTATGCTCATAAAATCTAAATAGAACCTCATTAGGAGGGTTACAACTGATGCCATTATGTTCATAAAATCTGAATAAAACCTCATTATAATTTGGATTGTAACATCTATTCTTTTGAGCTTATAAATAGAGCTCTCCTCCACATGTTTGACACACATATAGATACATAGAAGTTGTACTCACCAAGTCACAAAATTTTGTTTTTGTTTTTTTTTTTGTTTTTTTTAAGCTTTGTCTAGAAGTTTAGTAGGTTTTTTGGTGATAGAGGAAGACATTTTTTAAGTTTGCCAGAGGCGGTGTTCAATGGTACATAGACCATCATCATTGTTTTTGTTTTTGTTTTTTTTAAGCTTTGTCTAGAAGTATAGTAGGTTTTTTGGTGATAGAGGAAGACATTTTTTAAGTTTGCCAGAGGCGGTGTTCAATGGTGCATAGACCATCATCATTTGTCGTTGTATCATAGGAAATAGACGTCCGTCAAATCCTCGTGCACAACCGGAGGGGACAAATCTGTTTTAAGAAAAACGTGAGCCACACATGTCTCGACTACCATTCTTGTTTGAATTGAGATTTAGTCTCCGTTTGAAGGTTGAACTTTTGTTGTAATATTTTGTTTCTAATTTTATAGTAATATTCCTTCTATTATTTCCTTAATCTTGCACTTGTTTGTTGTTTATCTCCTATATTACAAACAACATATGCATACAACAAGATATTATGTAGTCCATTATGCAGATGCACATATAACAGCTACTTATCTTTAAGTACAAATGCCAGTTGTTTCCTATATAATATTAAAGCTAATTAAGTGTCACGCCCCAGAGTACGGGAGGTGACGTGGTGGTTTAATTAAATTAATTAAGTAAAGATTTGGTTAAAAATCAGGGTTTTTAGAATGAAATTTATAAATAAGATGTGATAATTTTAAAATCTTTTGAATAGAAAAATTAAAGAAATAATTGAATCATCATAATAATTAAACAAATAGAAATAACGTTAAAATAATTAAATATGGGATGGAACGCGTATGAGTCCCACTGGCCCACATATTGTGCACACACATATAGTACTGACAATATCGTGATACAACCACAGTCCAGAATGAAAGAGAAGTTAAAGTCTTACATGCCCTGAATGATAAATTTAGCCTACCAAATACTTCTACTGATTGTAAGTCCGGTCGGCGGACTCCTCTCCGATCCTATGCTGATATCCACCTAGGGTTAAGATTTTAAAACAGATAAAATGTGAGCGAAAGGCTCAGTAGGACTATATTTGGAAAATTATTTAACTTTAAAAGGAATTGCATAAATCAGGTAAACATATAAAAATGAACTGGAAGAATTAACAAATAAATAATTAAATGTGAAATTAAATAAAATATAATCTTACCAAAATAATTCGAATTAATCAATCAAAGGGTACCATTTTCCTTTCTTGGGCAAACCATACATGACTCACCACCGTAGTGGCCCAGCTGGGTTTCGGGACCTGCCCCCAAGGTTGTTCACCACACAACCCGATCTCTAATATGGTATCATGCCCTCAAGCATATATAAATATATATATATATATATATCTTTCTGATTCATGAAATCATTTCTTTATCAGACGTAATCATTTATATTCTTTATGAAGTTCATTATGAACATTTCTCAATCAATCGTTTGTAAAGATAATTAGATAGAATCATTTCTCAATCTGTCATTGAAAACATTTGATAAAATTCATTTTTGGCTTAAATCATTTTAAAATAGGGCTACCAAAGATAAGGGGTAGAAGTCCT
>CAMOHE010046429.1:19977-35830 GCA_946598075.1 Artocarpus hirsutus | reverse complement strand
GTGACATATATGTGAAGACAATGTAATTCAAGGAGAAGAAGGGAAATGGGACGGTAGCTATTCCTGGTAATACTGAAGTTTTATTGCAACGGTTTAAGACAAAGGAATATGAGCAAGCAGGTGACATATATATATATTTTACTTAGTGGGCAACCCATAATAGTAAGATACATATAAAATTTTCCAAAAGTATTCAACATCCAGAAATTTCATATTCCAATATGAAATATTATATTATAATATAATATACATATATTCATGCTTCCCATATGAAGTAGCAGCCATGCTCACTTATCAAATATATATATATACACACATATATATACACAGAGCACTTAAGCACATCTAATTCAACAACTAAAAAAAAAAACACTTACATATATTTTAATGTATAAGGCTATTAGACAAAAACAACAAAAACAGAAGAGAATGTCATGCAGTATGCTTGCATACACAACATACACATATCATTTAAATATGTGTCATCTATCACATGACATCATATTACCAATAACCATATATATTAACTAGCACATTTATATACACCATGCTCTTGATCGAGAGGCTCAAACCTTTACGCTGCAATGAAAACACTTGTAGAATTTATTAGTCAATATCAATCATAATAATAATCATTATGATAGTAACAATAATAACCATAATAGTGCTCATGATTCTAAATATATATATATTTTCATATTCATTTAGGTGCTCTGCGACAATAAATTACATTTAGAAATTTTCGGGCATTACAATCCTCCTTTGAAATCTAGCACACAGGCTCTCAACATATCTTCTAGAACTTGAATGGTCCTTTCAGATTGACCATCCGTTTGAGGGTGAAAAGCTGTACTAAAGGTCAGCTTCCTTCCCATTGCTTAGTGAATCCTCCTCCAGAACTTAGAAGTAAACCTGCCATCCCGATCAGAAATGATAGATTTCAGGACTCCGTGGTATCTAACTATTTGGGCTACATATAGTTCAGCTAGTCTTTCCACAGAACTGCTGAGTTCGATGGGTAAGACGTGAGTTGATTTTGTCAATCTATCAATGATTACCCATATAGCATCGTGTCCACCCGTGGTTTTGGGTAGCCCGGTCACCAGATCCATAGTTATCTGGTCTTATTTCCATTCTAGAATTTTGATCTTCTATAATTCACCTATAGGTCGTTGATGCTCGGCTTTCACCTTTTGGCACCTAAGACATTTGGCGACAAACTATGCGACATCGCTCTTCATTCCATGCCACTAATAGTGCTCTTTTAGATCTTGGTACGTCTTAGCAGCTCCTGGATGAGCCATGTACGATGCTTCATGTGCTTCTTCCAATACCTATTTCTTTAATCCTTCATTATTGGGAATGCAGACTCTACCCTTATAATGAAGGATACCATCTTCTAGGATGCTAAATTATGTTTCTTTGTTTTCAAGAACCTCATTTCTAGCTTTGAGTAGCGACGGATCTACTTCTTATCGCTCCTTTAAGTTCTCCAAGATAGCGGGTCGAAAGGACAAATTGGCTAATCTTCCCGTGACTAGCTCTATTCCCACTTCGATTAAGTCCTTCTGAAGAGGTTTTGGCATTAACTGCATCATTGCAAGCGAAGATATTGTTCTACGACTAAGGGCATCAGCTACTCGATTAGCCTTTCTTGGGTGATTCAGAATTCACAGTCGTAGTCTTTAATTAATTATAGCCACCTTCGTTGTCTCATGTTGAGCTCCTTCTGCGTGAAGATATACTTCAAGCTCTGATGGTCCGTATAAATTTTGCACTTAGCTCCATATGAGTAGTGACGCCATATCCTCAACGCAAATACAACTGCCGCTAACTCTAGGTCATGCGTCGGATAATTCTTTTCATGATCCTTTAGTTGTCGAGATGCGTATGCAATCACCTTTCCATTTTGCATCAGTACGGCTCCCAGTCCCCTTTTTGATGCATCGTTGTAGATCACAAAATTCCCTAAGTCTGGATTAGGTATTGTCAGCATGGGTGCGTTTGTATGTCGCCTTTTTAACTCTTGGAAACTTTCTTTGCACTTTTTAGTCCATTCATACTTTTTCGCTTTTCGTGTATGTGTAGTGAGTGGGGCTGTAAGTCGAGAAAATCCTTCTACGAAAAGTTATAGTAGCTTGCTAAACCGAGAAAACTTCTAATTTTGGTTACGCTTTTCGGTGTAGGCCACTTATTCATTGCTTCCACTTTGGAAGGATCGACAGATATTCCATCTTGTGTCACCACGTGTCCTAAGAAATGAACCTTCTCTAACCAAAACTCACATTTTGAGAACTTGGCGTACAGTTGATGCTCTCTCAACAATTGCAATGCAATCCTCAAGTGCTCCTCATGTTCCTTCGGTGTTCTTGAATATATGAGAATATCATCAATAAAAATGATGATGAACTTATCAAGGTATTCCTTGAAAATCTAGTTCATGAGTACCATGAAGGCTGCCGAGGCATTGGTCAGTCCAAATGGCATGACGCAGAACTCGTAATGCCCATAACGTGTTTGGAACACCGTCTTTGGTATATCTTCTTCTTTAACTCGAAGTTGATGATATCCTGAGTGCAGATCAATCTTTGAGAATATAGACGTTCCTTTCTGTTGATCAAACAAATCATCGATCCTTGGGAGTGGATACTTATTCTTAATTGTGACTTTGTTCAGTTCCCGGGAGTCAATACACATTCGTAACATTCTGTCCTTCTTCTTAACAAATAGAACAGGCGCCCCCCATGGGGAATGACTTGGTCGGATGAACCCCTTGTCCAATAACTCCTTTAGTTGTGCCTGAAGTTCCTTAAGTTCCCCTGGAGCCATTTGATATGGCGCCTTCAAAATCGAGGCTGTGCCGGATGTTAATTCGATCTCAAATGAAATCTCCCGCTCTGGTGGCAAATCTGGCAACTCGTCGGGAAACACATCAATGAATTCCCTTACTATGGGAACATTCTTTGGTCCTAACTGAGCGTCTTGATATTTCCTTAACAGATTCACCAGATAACCGGTGCATCTGCTTTCCAGCATTTTCCTTGCCTTTAACACTGAAATCATCGCCTTAGGAGCTTTGGGGGTGTTCTTAGAATACATAAACTTTTCACTTCTGGAGGTCGAAACGTAACCTTGTGGTGTCGACAATTTATCTTAGCTGTGTATTTCCCTAGGAAATCCATTCCTAGGATGACATCGTAATCTTGTATATCGATTATTATCAAATCAATAAACAACTCCCTTCCACAAATGATTATTGGTACATGACGTAAGCAATAATCAACATTCAATACCTCCCTAGAGGGTAGTGCAACTCTAAAGGTTTGCTCTATCCTATCTCCTTTAATTCCTATTTGTTTTGCAAACTTAAATGATGCAAACGAATGTGTTGCTCCATAATCAAACAAAACATATGCATCAGTGTAACCTGTCACCACCGATGAAGTTCCTGCATCTTCTTCCTTCTTCATGTAGGCATAGATTCCCCCACTTAGTTCCAGAGCCTCTAATCGCCCTTGACTGACACTAGGGCCTTCAAGTTGCGCCTGAACTTGGACCGCATGCAACTGATTTCCTTGAGGCCTTTACTGAGCTTGATTGTTCTGACTTTGAGGATTAGAAAAACAATTTCTAGCATAACGTCCTTCCTTTTTGCAGATATAGCACTTATTTGTGCCAGCTTTTCATTCCCCTGCATGTCTTTTCCCACATTGACTGCAAAGGGGTTTGTTGTTTCCTCCATCGTTAATCCTCTTCTGGGGTTGACCCTTTGGATTCTTTGAACTGCTTACATTCCATTTCCTTTTAGTGTTAACATTACGGCTGTGTCGCACTGGAAGGTTCTAGGACGGCCCTTGGCTCGAGGCACTTCCTTGTCCTTTCACTTAGATAGCATGACTCTGCTTGGCTAAAGCTTTCTCCTCCTTCTGAGCTTTGAAAATCCTTGCTCTTTCCTCCTTATCACGGGCAATTCTAAACTCAGTTCTCGTCGCCTGTTCAATTCAATCTTCCACATCCTTGGGAGCTTGCCCTCCACTATCAACTACAAGGGCAATATCAGTTCTAAACATTCTCATCAATCGCCTGATTCGTTCCCAATCAGTAGGTACTAACTCGAGACAAAGCCGTGCTAGCTGGTAAAACCTCTTTACTGCATCAGCTACGGACATGTTGGCTTGCTTGAAATTATTGAATTCTTCTTGTTAGGCTGCCATGGTTTCCACATTAAAGTAGGCCCTACCGAATTCTTCCACAAAATCTGACCATGACATGTCGTCGACGTTCCTTCTACGTTCTACATATTCCCACCATCTCCTGGCATCTTTAGTGAGAGAAAACAAAGCGCATAAGACTTTCTCATGGTCACTAAGCCCCATAAATTTTAGTATCCTTTCTATACCCGTAAGCTACTCGTCGACCTCTAATGGGTCCATAGATCCATCAAATTTCGGAGCCTTCATCCTCCGAAATCCTTCATAAAATTTGGTAGTGGATGCTACCGAAACAGCTGGGACTGTTCGATCCCCTTGCTATGGTGGTGGTAGTGGGGGTGGCATGTCTATACGTGCTAGTGGTACGGGATTCTAGTTAGCTAATTGTTCCCATAAACCTTGCATTTCTCGCTCCTGAGCTTGGAGCTTCTGTTGCAGTTCCATAATCATGGCCATTAAATTCAGATTCATCTGTCCTCTGGGTGTATCCGCCATCGATATTAATCGTTATATACCTATCGTATAATTCTGTTATTGTGCTAGCACATGCTATTAACTTAATAGCATCTAGTCAATAAGTGCATATATTTAAATAACATAAATACATGCAACATACACCATCACATGAACTCAATATCTTGCTTCATGCATTTCATTTCATTTACTTTCACACATTTCATTTCATGAACCTTTTTCATTTCCTTTTTACATTGTTCATAATAGTGCATGCAAAACTAACATACATCGTTTCTTTCTTTTCTTCCATACATAACTATTCATATCATTTCTGGGAGCAGCTATCACTTCCGGCTACATATACCCTATTGCCAGGAAGGATATCACTTGCCGGACATATATACATACACAAAGGCAACAAAGCCCAAAATTGTACTAATCCCTCATCTATGTACATCACAATGCATGAAAATCTTCTCAAAAATTCTTTTTAGTCAGACTCAACTCCAAACATGTCGCTTTGTTCGGGATCCTCCTCGGGGTCCCCTTCTTCCTCTTCATCCGAGTCAGTAGATTCGTCATCACTTGCAATTATGGGGTCGGGAAGTCCTGGAATATATTCGAGCTCTTCATCACTGTTATCATCACCATCATCATCATCATCATCATCATCAACTTCCATGTGTACCGGGCGAGGCGCGACAACATTCTGTTCTCTAAAACCCTACCAATCCGTTGGTCGCTCATCAAGTGCAATCCTTAACCACCATACTAATGCTTCCATTAACAACAATCCAGAAGCTAATAGGACCTAGAGGTGCGGTGGCGTATGGCAAGCATCAAAAATCACCTCAACTGTGTGAAGCCATTCTGTCAGTACCATAGGTTGTCGACTCCTATAGTATTGCGGTGGCATCGCATCTTGAAAAGCAATACTTGCTCTTCGATCGGCCTTCATGTCACGGTTGTGATGCAGCTCCGCCATATACTATATTTATTATCGAAATTAATGTAACAATGCCATACATAACAATACTAAACATTCTTATACTTAAAATCAAACTATATTACTTAAACTATGGCAATAGAGTAGACGACGGTGTGCAGTAGGATGGCAAGATTTTTGCTTTGATACCAACTGTCACAACCCACCTTTTCGGGCTGTGATAAAACTCTTTCTTACTTATTTAGAGGCAAAAATTTATGAACTTTTTTTTGAAACTGTAATAAATATTTTACTTACAATAATTTTGGTAACTTCCAAAGTACTTTCATACATTTATATTTACATAATTATTCTTACTTTTACAACATTTTTCTATTCAAACATTTCATTTCAAAACAACTTAAAATTTAGACAACGGAAGCATTCAATAGCGGACTCCATACCCGATATGCATACATCATCCGTCCGTCAGCTCATCATTAGGATTTATTCTGACCTTCTTGTCGGAATACCTACAGCATGAAAAACTTAATGAGCTAATGCTCAGTAAGTCCCATAAATCTCACATAAACAATCAAATGAATGCATGATTCAATTATGCTTTCTTATAAACTTCCCTTATCTTCATCATTTCTTATCTTTAACTAGGGCCCAAGTGTTCGTACCATTGTGCAATTTCATTTAGGTCTACATAACACCGTGACCATATTTTATCCTTTAAAACTCCCTTTGCTGCAAGAACCTGTACGACACTCTTCTTAATTCCTAGTGTCATATTTACCAGTCCATTTATTATGGTTAACATACCAAGCATGATGTGACAATCACATGTTATCCATAATACATAAACTCATGAGCATAGCGTAGTACGCACAAGTACCTACTTTATATACATATAGGTATTCATCATTGTACATGCAGGTACACAATATATTGTGCATAATAATACATAACATGTTATACACTTAGATATTCTAATCATATACACATAGGTGTCGATTCTGTACATCTAGGTATTCATTTCATAGCAAACATATAAGTTTACATCGTAATATATACACCCTGATGTACATATACACATATTCTACAGCTATAATTTCATATTGTAGGTGGAAAGGGTACTTACTTCTTTTCAAGCATTGCAAAATTAACTTTGGTCTCCTTTCTCCTAGACTAGGATCCTGTTGGCCAATTACAACACTATTAGCCAATTCCAATATGTTTTGTTACAAAACATTCGTTACTTAATTATTCGAGTTACATATCTGTACACAACTTTGAGAACATTGGTTTCCTTATTTCTATCTAATTCGGCCCTATTGTCACTTATGAAGGGCAGAAATCTTTCTAATCCTTTTCTTTTCTTATTTGAAACCTTTCGGAGCGATTAGGGTCGTTCCAGCAAAAATGATGATTTTGCCCTCCGTGGCCCTACTGACCTACGAGAGCTCGATTTCGTTGTTTTAACAAAAATTGCCATATATTAACTTTAAAATAATGTCCTAGTGGCTCGTATCACTTTATTTCATACTTTTGCCCCTTTTTCATAAAACTTTACGGTTTAACCCCTAAACTAAAAATTTTGACAATTTTGCCCCCAAGGCTAAAAATTTCTCTTTGAACCAAAATTTCCTATTTTTCATAAGAAACATTTTTACTTAAACTACCATGCCTTCAATCATTTTGAAAAATGACATTTTTACCATTTTAGCATTTTTTACTTTTAACAAATTCTTGAAAAATCAAAAACTCACGGTTGAGTTTTTTGATGAACCGCTCAATAAGCCTAACAGTTTCGTCGAGATCTATAACTTTCGTGTTTTAACTTTTCCCAAAACCTCACTACACGGGGTATTTTCAGCCATTTTCCAATTCTGCTGAGAAAGGAATTTTTCTTTCAATTTAGTCCCTAGGGCATTTTGGTCAAAATCCATTTCAAAATTGCAAATCTATCCCTGCAGAAACCGTTTCATGCCTTAATCAAATTATTCTCATGCTCAAACCTCATTTTTTTCAAAAACCATCATCAAAATTACAGAAGCATAATTTTTTGCAAAAACTACTATTTTGCACCATAAATCGAAATTTCACAACTTAACCATGCCATTCATCACATATACATGAAATTTCATCAAATATAAGCTCAAGAACTCACATTGAGAGAATAAAAATCCAAACAAAATTCACAAAATTTTGAAACTTTAAAACCCAACACTTACCAAAATAACTTCCTTTTAGTTCCTAGCCTTTAAATATCCTTTGAACTTCCTTCTAAGCTTCCTTTTCATGCAAAAATACCATGGTTTAATATTTCCCCTTCAATCCATGAAAAATCCCTTGAAAACTTGTTAAAAAGTTTAGAATTTTACCTTAAATCTTGTGAAAATCCTTGAGCTTGCTTCTAAACTTGTTTTGGGGTTATTTTTGCAAAGTATGAAGTTGAGAAAATTTTTTGAAAGCTTCCTTCAATGGCTGTAGAATCTTGGAGAAGAAGAAAGAAGGAAAAATTTGTGATAAACAAGCATTAAATACTCACTTATCCATTTTGATGACTCATGGTAACCCATGAGTATACCCTTAGGTGGCAACATGCTATTGGGCCACTTTTCATGACATGTGGCCCATTAGCAAACCAAGGAGAGTCCACTTTGTTGGGCCCAAAATTCGCATAGTGTAATTTTTCGTCACGTAGTATTTTTCTTATACTGCCGTGGTCAAATCAGTGTATTTCCTATCCTTAGACTGTATAAAAATATTCAACTTATCTTTCGTTCACTTTTGGAGGCCAAACATGACATTTTTAGTATCTATGTTTTCACTTAGCAGTATTTTTATACTATTTTGGCCTCCTTTTTACCCTATGTTAGGGTTTGGATAACCTCTATGTAATGACCGAGAAAATTTCATTAATACAACCTAATATTTAATTAGGTTTAATTAATGAATTTAGTTTTAAAATGGTGATTTTTGTAAAAAATTGTAATTTTTGTAAAAATTACGATAAAGTATAAATGAACGGCATTGATTGCAAATTTCACGGTGAATGTGATGTAATGTTGGGTATGATAAAATACAGATTTTATGAGTTGAATTGCTCAAAAATTTGTAAATAATACCCATAAAATAAATTTTATATCACGATTACTTGTGAAATTGTGATATAAACGAAAGGATGACTAGAATGTAAATAGGATATAGAGGTTGTCCAAACCTTAATTAAGGTAAAAAGGAGGCCAAAGCAGTATAAGAATACTGCTAAATGAAAACGCAGATATAGAAAATGTTATGATTGGCCTCCAAAAGTGAACAAAAAGCAAGCTAAATATTTTTATATAGTCTAAGGATAGAAAATACACTGATTTGACCACTACATTATAAGAAAAATACTGCGTGACGAAAAATTACATAGTGTAAATTTTTAGCTCCACTAAGTGGATACTTTTAGCTTGTTATTGGGCCACTAAGCCCTAAAAGGTAGCCCAATCATGTGATGACACTTGGTAACCCAAAGGGTTACTTGGTAAAGTAACCAAGTGGGATAAGGATGTATTTAATGCTTGGTTATCATAAATTTTTTTCTCTTTCTTCTTTTTCCATTTTCGGCAGCCACTTCGCAAAAATAACCCCAAAACAAGTTTTAGAAGCAAGCTCAAGGGTTTTCACAAGATTTAAGGTAAAAATCTCAAACTTTTTAATGAGTTTTTAAGAGATTTTTTGTGGGTTGAAGGGGAAAATTAACCCATGACATTTTTGCGTGAAAAAGAAGCTTAGAATGGAGTTCAAAGGGAATTTGAAGGCTAGAAACCAAAAGGATGTTATTTTGGTAAGTTCTGGGTTTTTAAGTTTTGAAATTTTAAGAATTTTGTTTGGATTTTTATTTTCTAAAACCCATGTGAGTTCTTGAGCTTATGTTTGATGGAATTTCATGTGAATGTGATAAATGGCATGTTTCAATTGTGAGATTTTGTGTTATGGTTAAAAAGTGTTAGTTTTTGCAAAAATACTATGTTTGTAATTTTAAGGTTAGACTTTGCAAAAATGAGGTTTGAGCATAAGGATAATTTGATTTAGGCATGAAATGGTTTATGTAGGAGTAGATTTGTAATTTTGAAATAGATTTTGACCAAAACATCCTAGGGACTAAATTGAAAGAAAAATTCTTTTCTCAATAGAATTGAAAAATGGCCAAAAATACCCCTTTATAGTGAGATTTTGAAAAAAGTTAAAACACAAAAGTTATAGATCTTGTCGAAACTATTAGACATCTCAAACGGTTCGTCAAAAAACTCAACCGTTTGTGAGTTTTTGATTTTTCAAGAATTTGTTAAAAGTAAAAAAGTGTTAAAATGGCAGAAATGTCATTTTTCAAAATGATTTAAGGTATGGGACCTTAAGTAAAATTGTTTCTTATAAAAAATAGGAAATTTTAGTGCAAAGTAAAAAATTTTGGCCCTAGGGGCAAAATTGTCAAAATTTTTAGTTTAAGGGGCTAAATCATAAAGTTTTATGAAAAGGGGCACAAGTGTGAAAAAAAGTGATACGAGCCACTAGGACACTATTTTAAAGTTGATATGTGGCTATTTTTGTTTAAATAACGGGATCGAGCTGGGGTCGGTCAGTAAGGCTCGGAGGGCAAAATTATCATTTTTGCCTAAATAATCCGAATAGCTCTAAAAAGGTCTCAAATAAGAAAAGAAAGTAATTAGAAAGATTCCCACCCTTCGTGAGTGACGATAGGGTAGAATTAGATAGAAATAAGGGAACTAGTGTTCTTAGAGTTGTATACAGTTATGCAACTCGAATAATTAAGTAACGAACATTTTGTAACAAAACATATTAGAATTGGCTAATAGTTTTGTCATTGGCCAACAGGATCCTAGGAGTCTAGGAGAAAGGAGACCGAAGTTGATTTTGTGGTACTCAAAAGCAAGTAAGTACCCTTCCCACCTACAATATGAAATTATAGGTGTAGAATGTGTGTATATGTACATTAAGGTATATAGTACGATGTAAACTTATATGTTGCTATGAAATGAATACCTAGAGGTATAGAATCGATACCTGTGTGTATACGATTAGAATACTTAAGTGTATAACATGTTATGTATTATTATGTACAATATATTGTGTACCTATGTATACGATAATGAATATATGTATGTATATGAAGTAGGTACTTGTGTGTACTTTGCTATGCATACGAACTTATGCACCATGGATAACATGTGATTATCACTTCATGCCTGGTATGACAACCATATTAAATGGATTGGTAACTATGTCACCAGAAGTTAAGAAAAGTGTCGTACCGACTCCCGAAGTAAGGGGAGTTTAAAGGATAAAATATGGTTACGGTGTTATGTAGACCTAAATGATATTGCGCAATGGTACGATCACTTGGGCCCTAGCGAAAGATAAGAAATGATGAAGATAAGGAAAGTTCATAAGAAAGCATAATTGAATCATGCATTCATTTGATTGTCCATGTGGGATTTATGGGACTTATTGGGCGTTAGCTCATTGAGTATTTCATGCTGTAGGTATTCCGACAAGAAGGTCAGAATATATTTTAATGATGAGCTGGCGGACGGATGATGTATGTAGATCGAGTATAGAGTCCGCTACTGATTGTTTCCATTGTGTATATTATAAGTTATTTTGAAAAGAAATTTTTGAAAAGAAAAATGTTGTAAAATTAAGAATGATTATGTAAATATAAGTGTGTGAAAGTATTTTGGAAGTTACCAAAAATTAATGTATGTGAATTATTTGTTTCAGTTAAAAAAAAATTCCTAAATTTTTGCCCCTAAGTAAATAAGAAAGAGTTTTATCACAGCTTGAAAAGGTGGGTTGTGACACTCTATGTCCTATTTTCATTCTAATCACTCATTCGTTTATACCATAATTTTGCAATTAATCGTGATATAAAATTCATTTTATGGATATTATGCACAAATTTTTGAGTAATTAAACTCATAAAATCTGTATTCAACAATATCTAACATGGCATCTCATTCACCGTGAAATTTGCAATCAATGCCGTTTATTCATATTTTATCATAATTTTTACAAAAATTACAACTTTTTACAAAAATCACATTTTTTTAAAAGTAAATTCATTAATTAAACAAATTTTCTTGGTCATTACAGAATCACTGCGGTGAGCTTTAAATCGTGTGTAGGGTAATCCTACTCGCGGGGCCTTAGCTGTCGCAATCCATAAGTCACAACTCGTCTAATCCACATCAACACACATGTGAGTCCTCGTCCTACCACATTAGTGTAGACCTCATAAAACTCGTCACTGCTTAATATAGTCAATACAGGAGCAGTAGTCAACCGATTCCTCAACTCTTGGAAAATGCATTTACGTTCCTCATTCCATTCAAGCCTGACACTTTTCTTGATCACCCATGTCAATGGAGCCGCTATCTTTGAGAAATTCTTCACGAACTTCCTGTAGTACTTAGCAAGTCCTAAAATGCTACAAACCTTGGCCACGTCCTTCAGTCGTTCTTACCATACTATAGCCTTTACCTTAGACGAATCCACTAAGATACCCTTCTCGAAGATGATATACCCTAGAAACTTATCCTCTTTAGCATGCAGCTAGTGCTCTTTGGATCGCAAATCTATCCTCCGTAAATATCGGGAACCTCCTAACCAACCAGACAACCCATCGAGCCTGAGCGGTGGATTCTTATTCTTCAAGGTGACCCGATTCAACTGTTGATAATCAATGCACAACCTAAGCACACCATTATGTCTCTTGGTGAACAAAAGTGGCACATCACACACTACCCTAAATGTATCCTTTATCCACAAGTTCCTAAGGTTGTTTCTTCATTTTCTTCATTTCTGCCAGTGCCAATCAATACAATGCTACATAAATCGGAGTGGTCTGTGGGTATGACTCGATACCCAACTTAATCTTCTGATGCGATGCTAATCCAAATAACCTATCAGGCAGACACCATCGAACTTATCAACCACCAATGTTGCTACATTTCTTCCAGCGACGTTAGATTCCTTCCTAAATCCTAAAGAAGTATATAAAGTATGCTAAGTTTCTTCTTCCACCTAGGCACGTTTCCATGGGTCACTCACTCATTACTCGATCTTTACCACCCTGGGTAAACAATCGTCATCCCCCTTTTAATCATGAGAGTTACATCTCTAATGTGACAACCTACAGTTGCACCTTACCTGGACAACTTGTCCATCCCTAGATCAATTATAAGTACTCATGGGGATTATAATCAAATTACTTCCCAGAGTCTCATTCCCCAATCATTATCTTACAAGGTTTATATATATGGTTCACACACACACCCGCCCTAGGGGTGAAGCATTTACCAAGAGTTCATCAAATTCCTCTATTCCTAATTCCAAGGCATGCACAAATGAACTCGAAACAAGGGAATAAATGGCACCAATATCAAAGAGAACCAAAACTAAAGACTAAGAAACCGAAATCGTATCGTTGACTCTCACGTTGCTAGTTTAAGCAACCAAACTTCCTGAAGTCATGACATGAACTCAAACTAGAGTCTGCTAGTGCTATTACATCCTTGGTTCATCGGCTGAAACCACTAAGGAGAAAACTGATGAAGCTGAAACTGAGAAAGTTGCTAAGGTGGAGTTAAGGACTGAGGTTAAGGTTGACGGTTTGCACTCTCTTCGGTTTGAAATCCTTGTCGAGCATTCCTTATTGGGCAGTTCCTCCCAATGCGTCCAAGCTGTTGACAGAAATGACAAGGGTTGCTTCATCTGCTACTGGATGATTTGCTACTTTCACTGCTACGCTACCATGTCGATTCTTCACCTGAGCTTGGCAATCGTTACCTCTCCTATTGCTCCACTGGGGTCTTCTTGATGTTCTCGTCTGGTCCTCATAGTAGAGAGCGTAATGTCTTTCTACCGATAAAGCTAATGACTCTAAGTTTCCAAAACTCTAAAGTCGTAGGGCCACTAGTTGCTATCAAGTGGATATCTTGAACCTTTCCTAGAACTTGATACACCTTTAACATTCTAAAGCCACAGCAAACGGAACAAACTTGGCCAACTCATCAAACTTTACCTCGTGTTCCCAAACTGTCATGTCACTCTTATCCCATCCGGTAGGATTCAGCAATCTTTTAGTCTCTTTATTTCTACAAAAAATAATGCTTATATAACAATTTCTTGAATCTTTCCCCACCGATATTCTTATCATTCTCCAAATGCTTTGCTTGCCTTATCAATTGTCAGTACTACCTGCCAACCTATAAGTTGCGAATTCCACTTAATACACTACTGTGTCTCCCTAATGCCTAGCCTCCTACGGACCCCTATTTCCATCGAAAGTTAGGATATATGCATGCCAAAGCTCCCTAAAGCACCTATGCCGACCACTTACCTCAAAATTGTTGGATCTAACCCTGGCTACCATTTGCCAAAAAGCGACAATGTAGCCTCTACCATGCTTCTCTCATTTGTAGAATTCGTGTCAACCATAGCTGGATGATGCCCATGTGACATTCTCTCAGTTTCTAAAAACAAAACTGGACTACCAGATGCTTTTCACTGTCATACCTACGTGTACACAATTCCCAAGGTTCATAACCTAGGGCGTTGATACCATTTTGTCATATCCCAAAGTATGGGTAGTGACGTGGTGGATTGATTAAGTTAATTAAAGTAGATTTTTTATTAAAAACACTAATTAAATCATTTCAGTTATTTTTTACTTTTAAAAATGTGATAATTTAAAACATTTTGAAACAATTACTATTATTTTGAAACAATTACTCCGAAAGTAAAATGTTAAGACAGTCAAACATAAGCTTGGCCACCATACCCACATTAGCGCACACACATGGTATTGACAATAAAATATTACAGTCACAGTCCAATATAAGAGATGAATGTTTAAATAATACATGCCTTGATTTAAATAAAGCAATAACCTAAAACAGCATTCCTATGACTCACTTGTTGCCTAGTTGCCTCCCTGTTTGTCCTAAGCTACAATCCGCCTAGGTGAAAGGTTTTAAAACAGATAAAGAAAATGTGAGAGGAAGGCTCAATAGGACTAAAATTTAGAAAACATTAATTTGAAAATAAAATTTTGCATTTAGGAAAGTATTTAGAAAATAGAATTTGATAAATAAATGAACAAATAATTCATTTAAATCGTTCTTACCAAAATGGTTCATTGCTCGTTTAGAAGGAATCTTATTGTCTTTCTTGGGTAAACAATAATTACCACCACCGTAGCGGCTCAGCTGGGTTTCAGGACCTGCCCCTAAGGTTGCACTCAACATGACCCAATCTCTAATTATGGCATCATGCCCTTATGTGTATTTTATCATTATTTAAATCTCATATTATCAAGTATTTTCAATTACATTCATTATTTGATTCATTATGAGCATTCATTCTTAGACAAGTGATGAAAAATATTAAGAAGTTTATCCAAACCATTCCTTAAAATCCATTTTGAAAGAAATCATTTTGTGGCCAAAGCTCCATTGTGAGAATATTTAAAACATTTTGTTATTTATTGAAAACTTTTTTGAAGAATTCTTTGAGGCCAAAATTATTAAAAACCTGGCTACCAAGAAAGGGTTAGAAGTCTTACCTCGATATCCTGTATCGTGACTCCACACCGCAATCCCGACCCACTATATGTTAGCTCCACGGAACCACAACGACCTTAAATGTAAACTAAGTTCATCAATATCTACCTTAAGATATTCTATACTATTAAGCTATCTCACGGTGTCCTAGTATACCATTTATGTTTGTAAAATCATACTATAAAGTTTAAATTCACAATTTAGGTTTAAAATAGTGAAAGGGGGTGAAAAACAACCATCTTTTTAGTGGCCGGTCGGCCTATCGAATTCGCTAGTCTAGCTTGCCAAACTATACAGTTTAGCCTACCGGCCATGAAGGATTGGCCTACTGAACTTTCCCAAGTTTGGCCTGTTGAAGGGATGAGTCTGGCCGGCCGGACTCATGAAGTCTGCCGAACTTTGTGTTTGGCCTGCTGAACTAGAAAAGTCTAGAAATTTCTAGATTCGAGCTTCGGCCTCCCAAGCTCAAATCTTTATTTTCAACCTTTTTTCTCAATTCCCTAGCATAGAAAACATTCATATATGAGAGAGAAAAACATACTAAAATTGTAACACCATAAATTTTAAGCTAGGGGTCTAGTTGAGATTATATGAATTTGTTTTATTTTTATCACTTATGT
>CAMOHE010046429.1:0-19957 GCA_946598075.1 Artocarpus hirsutus | reverse complement strand
TTATGTATTGATTTTTTTTTTTTTTTTACTTATGAAATTGCCATGTGTTTATGGGATGATAGAACTTCATGCAAAGGTGTTATATATATATATCTTGTATGTTAATTTATAAGTATTAATACGTTTATATATAATATAGAAATATATAAATTTTCTAAATATAAATAAACGTTAATTTATATGTTAATTGTAAGTTAATTTACAAGTATTCTATATATATATATAAACGCTATATTCTATATATAAATATTTCTATATATATACTTATCTTTACGTAATATAAGAATTAATATGTTTCTATATATAAGGTTAATTCATATAAAAATAAAAGAAAGGAAAGTTATGTTATATATTAACGTAATGTGCACAATATTTTGTACTATTGTATAATTGTAGTGGAAAATGACTATTAATATTTTATAATTTATATGTGTTTATGTGTGAATGTAAATTATATATATGAGTGTGTGTAATTGATATAGTTATTGTGTGAGTATGAAAAGCAAGTAGGAAGTAATACACTATTGATGTTATATATATTTTTTTTATGTAATGTGCACTATATGTGTAAGTTACAACATTTGGTGGCTGTGTATGACTTTGAGAAAGTAGATAATGACTAACGTAATTTATGTATATGTGAGTGTGTTTGTTGCGGTATAATTTTGATTTATTAGCATATTATCTTCTCTTTTCTTATTCCATATGGGGGAATAGTTGACTTTTTATGTGATTGGATAATAATTGTTAATTGATTGGCATATTTTTGGATTTATTTCCTCATTTAAGGAAATTAAATGTTTGACTTTTGATTGATTGAATTTAATTGATAAGGTTTCATACTTTTGAAAGTTGATATATGGTAAGTAGGAGCTAATTTGTTGATTCTTCCCCTAATTCCCCTCTAATCTCGGTGTAAATTGCCTCTTATTAGTCAAGATATTATCATTATATTTTGATAATTGACTTTTTAATGATAATTGGATAGGTTTCCTATTTTGATAATTGAAATTAGGCAAGTGGAGCTAATATTGGAATCTGAAATTATCTTTTATTCTTTTATTTATTTATTTATTTATTTTGATGACTAGTTGACTTATTTAGAATTCTATTCATGGATAGTCAAGAAACTATCATTATATTTTCCTCTATTGAATCATTGACTTTTGTATTTAGTTTCTTTTCCCCTCCGATGAGTATGCATTCCATTTTTATAAAAGATTGTTTCTTATATAGAAGGCTATGTTTCTTTTTATATATTACTCCCATTCTTCACATTTTACTCACAAACCTCTCAATCTTTATGTTTCTTCTTCTTCTTCTTCTTTTCCTTCTTTATTTTGCTACTAAGAGTAAGAATGTGAGAGAGAGAGAGAGTAGATGAGAGAATGAAAGAAATAGAGAAAGAAAGAAAGGAATAAAACAAAGAGATATAGGAGACGTATGAATACATAAAGAAAGAATAGAGAAGAGAATCACAAGGGTTTCAATAGATGGCTTCCCTTAGAATATGAAGAGTAATGTTATGTGATGTATGGAAGAAATGTAGATGATGTATAGAATCTAAGATGATCATGACTAAATGGTTTGTGTAAGTATACCCTCCATTGCATCAGTTAAACAATAGTATGTTTTAAAGCATGTTTTAAAGTTATGTATGTTGTAATGATAAATATGTTTAAAGATGTTTTTGATGATTTTTCATGAGTATGATGTAAACTCTCTTGTTGTCATGAACCAACCAATGTTATGTATATTTTCATGGTCAAATCCTTAAGGAAGCATGTTCCAAGATAGGGACTATCTATGAATGAATGTTAAGGGTTCTGACTGCTTGAGATTAACGTTATGCTAAGGGCCCATAAACCTAAAAATAATGTATGTTTATGAAAGTATGTTTTTATGTGGAACCACTGTCGTTTACTTACTAAGCATTATGCTTATATAGTTCTCGTGATGCAGGTGAGCTTTTAAGTAAGGATGTAGATGACTGAGCAAGAATGGTCCAGGTCCCATGACGAGTCTAAGATGCAATATTTATTTCAAAGTATTTCTATGATATTATTGAAAACTAAGAATTGTTATTGAGGACATTTAGGGGATTTTCTAGCTTTTGTATAGTGTTGTAATCTTAATATTTTCGCTGCTAATGATAAGATAATTTTCACATTAAGGTTGAGCTAAAATTTGATTATTTTTTTGGCCCATCTTCACATGCACAAACAAACGATGAGTGGCGCTCATTTGCTCTCTTTCCTCCCGGGGGAGGGGTGGTGGGGGGGTCGCTACAAAAATACTCTTAAACACATTTAAACAAGATTTGCATAGAAATGTTTAAAGAAATCCAAAAATGAGAAAAATAGAGAAAAATGAAAAAACTTGATTTAAATATGTTTTTCATCAAACCAAACCTAGATTCTAGATGTTATGAGTTCAACTAACTTAGGTTTAAGGTTTTCTAATCTCATAAAACTTGAATCACAACGTTTCAAAGAAATTTAAAAAATTTTGAGCAAAATTTGAAAATTTGAAAATAAAGAATTTACCTCGAATCGGAGCTTTAAAATGAGCTTGTGGAAGATTAATCATGTTCTTGACCTCCAATTTGACTAAGAATCAAAGCTTAGATTCAAAATTTTTGAATCAAAGAGAGAGGAGGGAGAGAGGGAAAACGTAGAGGAAGAAAGAGGGAGAGAGAGAAAGAGTGTAGGAGAAGAGAATGAGAGGGAGAGAGTGAGGAAGAGAGATAAATAGAGAGGGGGAGAGGCTTTGTAGAGGGAAAATCGTGTGCCATCCACGGTTTTGCAAAAAGTGCATGGTTGGCTTTTTACAATTTGTTTTATTCTAAAATTCAAAATAATGGGGCCTTTCACTCCCGGTGGTGGTCTGAACCGAAAGGTGGCGGCGGTACCTCACCGTCGCCATGAGCTACAGTTCCTAAGGCGACTCAACTGCAGAAATGGGGCAACTCCAACGAGGCATTTCTGGCCAAAATCAAGCTGGGAGAGTGGTACGATCTTGCTTCTCTCCTCATGTTGAGTCTATAGACACCAAAATCACGTCGATTGGTGGTCGGATGGTGAAGAAATCACGTCGGGAAAAATGGGTCTCACTGCCACTTTGGACGGCACGTGTGGCCTCCTCTAACCATGTTTTGGGTGGCACGGCACACCGTTGAACTCAACTTGTCGAGAGCTTTCCAATGGTGTGGGAGGTGTCAAAAACGGACATCAGAATCTTCGACTAATTTTTGAGGAGAGAGAGAGAAAATGTAGAGAGAGAAAGTAGAGAGAGCTGATTTTTTTTCCAAATTTTCCTTTTTTTCTCTCTTTACTTTTGTAAAAATTTTGTGGTCTACGCAGTCTAATTCCGTATTGCGTGACCTTAAACAGTCCAATTCTTACACTGCATACTTTTACAGTGTAATTTTCATATTACATAACTTCATCAGTGCACTTTCTTACACTGTATTATTCTAATACCGTATAATTTCTTGTATTATTATACAGTATTTTTCCTTAAATTGTATTTTTTGTCTAAATATAATCCTTAATTCAATGCATTAAAAATTCTCGGGTGTTACAATAGCACACTAATTTACCATTCTATATACTAATCATGCTTAATTAATTTCAGGGTGTACACCTGCTCAGCTCAACCCGAACAGCTACGGATCAATGATCGAGATGTATGTGCTATGGAGGTACCACCAGGTTGCTGAGATGTTGTGGGAGGTGTTCAAACTAGTGTATAAGATGAAGAAGCTTCCTCGATAGTTTGGCTGGTACTACTTTTCTAGCTTTAAAAAAGACTTCATCCTAGGCAATCCTAACTAGGACAAGCTTTGGAAGTTTGAGTGGTTCTACACTGGGGGAAACTACTTAGCCCAGGACAATGAAGTTGTCCCTGAGGACCAGCATGTTTCAAGGACATTTGAGCAGGGGTACATCTGGTCTAAGAGATAGGACCTGTTCGCCAAGCCAAAGTCTACACGGCACTAGTCTTTCCTGCTCGAGGAAAAGAATCTTTCCCATTATGGCTGGTTCAGGGACTCTAGCAGAATCAATTGCCTTTTCAACATCCAGCCTACTCGGCCAGCAAGGCAGGTGATAGTGGCGAGGCCGAGCGCTGTCAATATCCTAGGGTCGAGCACCTCCAAATCTGGGTGGCCGATGAGGGAGCCATCATCGTCTAGTACTAAGGACTTGTCAAATGGCTCTTTTGATGAGGGGCCACCCATAGCAAATGAGGACCTCGAGGATGTTATTCGGTTCCTATATCCATCAGCCAGCTCTAGATTGGTGGTAAGCTTTGAGTTTTTTTTTTTGCTTCATTGAGTTCACTTTGACTTGGGAGATTTTTTTGTTGTTTGTTGTAGAAATGTCTTCCCAGCCAACTACCTGAGAGGGAAGGTGAGCTCTGATGGAGAGTCTTCACTGATCTAAAGGGAAGGCGGTGGCTGAGTCTAAATGGAAAAGAACCTTAGACTAGAGTAGCCATCGAGGTCTGAGCAGCCACCATGGACTGAGCAACCACCCCAAATAGTCCAAGTCGTTCCCTCGCCTCCGTCGACAAGAGCGGGGGCTTCGTCTAGCCAGGCCTAACCTTTGGCTATCATAATTGCTATTCAACTGCCTTTGGGCGATCCTCTAAGGAGGCAACAGAATACAGGACACTTTATCCTTGACAACCTCATCAAGACCATTCTCGAGGAATTGTTTTTGGAGAATCTCTGAGGAGAGAACTATGAAGGCCTGTTCTGCACTACCTTCTGTTCCACGGCCAAGGTAAGCAGAATTTCTACCTCGAGCTCCTTTTAACCTTTTGTATTCTTCGTGCTTTAACCTTCATCTTCTTAGGCTTATGCATTCTTGGAGATGGCTTATATGGCTGGGCAGAAAGAGCTTGGCCTTAAGAAGGAAATGCATAATAAGATCATGTTCAAGAAGGACGCTATCGAGAAGGAGCTCGAGTTCAAGAACATCAAGCTTGATCAAATCAAGAAGTCTGTTCTTGGGCCAAAGCTGAGGCTAATAAGGCAAAGGAAGAGGCCGAACTAGCCAAGGAGGAGGTTGAGCAGGTGAAGGAGGCGGCCCAAAGGGCAAGGAATGAGTCCGACTAGCCTCGAAATGAGGTCAATCACTTGAAGGAACAACTACGAGCCTCCTAGGTCAAGCACCAATGATTCCTAAAGGAACAACTGCCCGACTGCCTAGCCCAGCCTGTGGAGGAGTTCAAGTCGTCCTCGGAGTAGCGGACTTATACTACCTGGAGATGACCGACCTGTGGGATCATATTATTAAAAAGCATCCCAAGGCGGTCAACTTTGACTGGTCCCTCATGGTCGAGCCGAAGCGGGCTGAGGTGTAGCAGGCCGATCCAAAGGAGGTGGTCGAGGTGGACGGCGAGGAAGAGAGAGATGGCAAGAATGATGATGAAGTCGAGGATGGGGCCCAGGCTTGAACTTTTGCATCTCCATCTGGGCTCGGGAGGTATCCGATTATTTGTACCTCCCCGCTACTTTCATTAATGAAATTTTATTTCTTTTCTAAGTTCATCGCTTCTTAGAATTTTTCTTTTAATTTTGATCTTCCAAATTTTCTTTTCTAGGTGCAATTGTTTTCAGATGAAATTTTAATTTCATTTTTAGATTTAGTGCTCCCTGAATTTAGAGCTCCTCCTTAATGAAGTTCGGACTTCATTTCTCCAAGTTAGATGTTTCTCGGGAAAGAATTGAGTTAAAGAATTCATCCAAGTCGAATGTTCCTTAGGAATAAACATTCTTTAAAATGAATTTGATCTTATGCCTTCTCAATTTCGTTTTCGCTGAGTTAAGCGTCTCAAAAATTAAATGTCTGACCTTTCCAAGTTGAATGTTCATTGGGAACAAACTAGTTGAGTATTCTTCAGGAACAAACTTTCTCGAAAATGGATGATTTACGTTTACTGGGTTCAACAGAGCAAGGAAAATCTGTTTCTCAATCGAGCAGAGCACAATGGCATGTGATACCCTGTACCCTATTGCCCCCCTTAGACTTGTTTAAGTTCATTTGAACTTTTGCAAGTCTAATATTGGTCGGGTATAGTTATGCTAGGGCACTCTGTCTGGGTAGTTTGTATGGTGACAAACTAACGCTAACCAGCCCCCTAGTCTAGTTAGTCTGGATGACTCTCCCTTTTCAAGAGTTGGTGTTGAGTCCCTCGAACCGGAGTTATGGCCCCCATCTTTGGGAGTTAAATATTCTTGAAACAAATTGCTCAATGGAATTTTGTAGAAGTTAGAATTTCCATTAATGTATATATTTACATTCCAGCCTTGTTTAGTAAGTTTAGTTCTAAAAGAATATAGCCAAAGGTCAAAAAAGATTTCTGGCTCTAGTTAGCAAAAAATTCTTTTCAAAAGCTTGGTGTTCCAAGGATGACCAAGCTGGTTGCCCTCCATGTTAGATAGCCTATAGGTGCCTAGATGGACAATTTCGATCACTTTGTATAGTTTCTCCCACTTTAGGCCGAAGGACCCTAGCCCAGGCTACTAAATAGTGACCTCTTTTAGCACCAACTTTGAAACTCTTTAGTTGAACCCGCTTGTTGTAATACCATGCAACGACTTGGTTCTGAGCTGCGTTACGGATCGCGGCGTGGTTCCTCTTCTCCTCAAGTAGATCAAGCTCGAACATCATGATCTCAGCGTTCCAAATTTCTTCATAGTGCTCAACCTAAAGCTCGGTACCCTAACTTTTGCTGGGATGACAGCCTCAGTCCCATAGATGAGGGAGAATGGAGTTTCCCTATTGGTAGTTCAAGCAGTTGTTTAGTAAGTCCAGAGCACCTTTAAGAGCTCATCTATCCACATGCCTTTGATGTCCTCAAGTTTTTTTTAAGGTTGTCTTTGATCATCTCATTAACAACTTCAACCTATCCATTGCTCTTAGGGTAGCTCGGAGAGAAGAAGATCTTCTTAATGCCAAGCTACTCGCATAGACGGAGGAGATGAGGACTCAAACTATTTGGCGTTGTCGATCACAATGGTATGCGGGATTCTACACCAACAAATGATGTTTTTCCATACAAAGTTGGTGCATTTGGCCTCAGTCATGTTGGTGCATGGCTCTACTTCCACCCACTTCATGAGGTAGTCGATGGCCATAATGCAATACTTAAACTGAGACTAGGCCTAACAAAGGGGTCCAATAAGGTCGATGGCCCACTTAGCGAAAGGCCACACTGACGTTATAAAGGTGAGCAGTTCAGTGTGGTGTTTGGGCACCCTTGTAAACTGTTGGCATTTGGCACATTTTTGCACAAAATCCTTACAATCTTGCTCTATGGTCGACCAGTAGTATCCTTGCCAAAGACACTTCTAGGCTAAGGAACGCCCCCCAAAGTGATTGCCATATAGCCCTTTATAGATCTCCTTCATTAAATATTGGGCTTCCTGTGCCCTACACACTTCAAACATGGGGTAGTGTAGCCTCGCTGATATAGTTGATGGGGACCGACATGAACTCCCTATCACCCAAGCCTAAGGCCAACCGAGCAAGCACATCTGCCATGAAATTTTTGGATCTAAGGCTGTACTTGAATGAGTAGGCTTTGAACTGCCTAAGTAATGCCTTGACCTCTTGCAAATACATGATCATGGATTCTGTTTGGGCTTGGAACACCCCAATGACTTGTTGGACGATGACCATTGAGTCGTTGTAGATTGTTATACGGTCCATTCCAAGGTCTCTAGCAATTTTAAGTCTGGCCGGTAGTGCTTTATACTCGGCCTAATTGTTTGAGGCCTTGAAGTCGAACCAGAGTGCGTAGATTATCTTATATACATACAGGCTAGTTAGGACCAGCCATGCACTTGAACCTTCAGCACAGGAGACTTTGTCCACGAAGAGTTACCATTCTGATTTCGGCTCGAAGACATCATTACCTCCGCTACTACTAAAAGTGCCTTAGTCTTCGATGGGAGATTTCTCAGCTAATGGCATACTCTGAGCAGTGTTGGTGAACTTGACAATGAAATTAGCAAGGGCTTAGGCTTTGATGGTCGTCTTTGGGGCAAAATGAATATCATATTGACTAGTTTGACCAACCATTTAGCTATCTGCTCTGATATTTTTGGACTCTGGAGGACTTGCCAAAGGGGGAATTTTGTCAGCACCTAGATCGTGTGGCCTTGAAAATAAGGCCGTAGTTTTTAAGTCGAAGTGACGAGAGTAAATGCAAGTTTTTCCAGTATAGGGTACCTCTCCTCGGCACCCTAGAATGCATGACTTCTATAATAGATAGGCTTTTAAACTCCGTCTTCATCTCAGACGAGGACCGAGCTGACAGCCTTTTCTAACACGATAAGGTAGGTGTATAAAACTTCTCCTAGCAAAGGTTTAGATAGGAGTAGGGGCATGGCTAAGTACCTCTTTAAATTTTGAAAGGCTTCCTCACACTCCTTGCTCCACTCAAACCTCCCCTTGAGTGCCTAAAAAAATAGGTAGCGCTTGTCGGTAAACCAGGAGACAAACCTTAAAAGGGCTACTAACATGCCGATAAGCTTTTGTACCTCCTTGACAGTCCGAGGTGAATGCATATCAATTACGGCTTGAGCTTTGGTTGGATTGACCTAGATTCCTCTATGGTTGACCATGTATTTGAGGAACTTTCCCAAGCTCACCCCGAACGCACATTTTGCCGAGTTGAGTTTCATCTTATACTCTTGGAGAATGTCAAAGCTTGCTTAGAGATTGGCCATGTGATTTGCTGCTTGGATGAATTTGACTAGCATATCATCCACGTAAACTTCCATGGTTTTGCCGATCAGCCGAGCAAATATTTTGTTGACTAGGTGTTGGTAGGTAGCTCTGGCATTTTTTAGTCCAAAGAGCATAAGCACATAGTAGTAAAGCCCTTGGTTGGTGATAAAGGTAGTTTTCATTTGCTCTTCCTTGGCCATCCGGATTTGATTGTAGTCGGAGTAAGCATCTATGAAGTTCAGCAACTCGTGTCAAGTGATAGCATCCACGAGCTGATCTATCCAGGGTAGTGGAAAGCAGTCCTTGGGGCAGGCCTTGTTTAGGTCAGTATAGTCGATACAAACCTACCATTTTCTGTTCGCCTTCTTGATGAGGACCACATTTGCCAACCACTCCGGATATTTTACTTCTCAGATGAATCCAGCTTTCAAGAGCTTCTAGACTTCTTTGTTAATGGTAGCATACCTCTTCGCATTAAAGGCTCTCCTCTTTTGAATTACAAGCTTATAGTCTGGTCAAATATTCAACCGGTGACTGATAATACTAGGATCAATGCCGAGCATATCCTCGTGTGACCACGCGAATACATCCTGATAATCCATGAGGAGCCTCTCCAGGTTGGCCCAGATTTCTGGTTTCAGCTGGGAACCAAGTTGGATCATGCAGTCAAGATGTGGCAGGTCCAGGCTGAACGGTACCAAATTCTCAATAGAGGTGGCTCTCACCTCCTCTTTGAGTAGACGAGGGTTGAGCTCTAAGAGCATCTTAGGTGCTTGCTTGGCGGTGAACTAGATCTCATTGGCCTTCTAAATGGCTAAGACGTTTAGTTGCCAAGCTGATGCGGCCTTGACAGCATTAGCATAGCATGCTCTAGAATCCTTTAATTGCGACCTGACAACTCTGACCCCATTGTCTATAGGGAATTTCATGGCTAGGTGGTAGGTGGAGACCATGGCCTTCAATATGTTCAACGTCAGATGGCTGACTATGATATTGTACTATGAGGCTTTGTCAACGACAAGGAAGTCGATAATGCGTGTTACTTGAGTAGCCCCCTCACTGAAGGTGATTGGTAGGCCAACGTCATCGACTGCTCAAACGTATTCACCATTGAAGCCGTATAATGTTGTTTGGACCAGACAAGGGTAGCGTTGCTGATTTTTAGCTTGTTATATGCCTGTTTGAAGAAGATATCAACTGAGCTACCGTTGTCGATCATCACTTACTGAACTATGTTGTTGGTGCTTTGGAGCTCACACACAAGGGCATCATTGTGCGGGTGTATAAGTTTATCTGCCTCCTCTTCTCTAAAGGTGATCAAGACATCCTATTGTCGATAGATCTTATTGATGTGCTCAGACACATTCATGATGTCGCCACATCGACCAGTCGAGCTTCCCAAGCATAAGCACACCGTCCACTCAAAGTGTCCCTAGTAACGGGCCCTCTGAAGATTGTATGAATAATATTCAGGGGTTTCGAGTTGTTCCCACTTTCGTTGCATGGGTTGTTTTGTGCATCTTAGGATAAATGATCGTTTCTCCTAGCTGTAGAGCCCAGAGTTAGGACTCACTCTACTAACTCCTACAAGTGCCCATCTTAGACTAGCCTCTCAATTTGGTCCTGGAGTTGGTCACAGTCGTGGGAGTTGTATCCCACATCTTTATGGAAGTTGCAGTACTTGTTATGGTCCTGCTTCGTCTTGCTACCCTTGAGCTTGGGCAAATCGACTAGTAGGTTCCTTCCACTTACCTAGGTGAGGACCTCGTCAATACTCACGACCTGGGGTGTATAGCTCTAGAACTTCCCAATTGGCACCTCTGGCTTCTCAGTCTTCTTTTCCTTCTTCCTTTTCTTATTCTACTCGGCACCTAGCTACTCGGATGTCGACTTCTGCTTCTTCTCCTTCTTGCTACCACTATTGTTGCCTTCTTCTCAGTGGCTCTTCATATGTTTGATTGCATCGACATACCTCTATGTGTAGCCAAGCATCTGAGAAAAAGTGCTTAGTTGCTTGAAAGCCAACGACCAAGTCAGCTTCTCGTATCGGAGACCCCTAACGAAGGCATGCTTTAGGATCTTGTCTTCAACATGCGTGACCTCGAGCGCTACTCTGGTAAAACGGTTGATGTAATCCCTAACATTCCCATCTCCTTGCTTAACAGTGTAGAGATAAGTTATTTCTTTTCCCTTCATCTTTGTTGTGGAGAAGGCGGCAAAAAAAGCATTAGAAAGCTAGTGGAATAAGGTAATTGTGGCCGGTTCTAGGCATCGGCACCATTGCGAAGCTGGTCTGGTCAATGTTAAGAAAAAGCTTTGCACATGGCTGCATTATTGACGTTCTCCAAAAGCATGTGTCTTTGGTACAATTTGACGTGCTCGTCGGCATCGGTGGTCCCATTATAAGCCTTGATCTATGGGACCTTGAACTTTGGCGGCATGGGGACCTGCATGATGGCATCGGTGAACAATGGCTCCAATGCTTCGACATCATCCAACCCAAACCTATTGTTATAAATCTCGTCGATCTAGCATTGCAGTTTACGAAACTGGCTACTTTTGGTATCTTCAAGTAGTTCCAATCTATAAGGGGCTCCACCCCAACCCCGTTGCTACCTCCTAGTTGTCAATTTTGTTGGACTTTTGCTTGTCGCCCAAGTTGATCAAAAACTGATGCTTGGGAGCCCTAAGGTGATTGTCCATGGCCCACTGGTGCTCCAAGTCAGCCTTCTTGGACAAGTCTTTTGTTGGCCGAGATCCCTATTGTAGATCGTCTAGACTGCTCAGAGTCACCTTCATTTATCCCTTGGGACACCTACCCTGCTCGACCTCCGGCCCGATCAGCCTGGGCTGAGGGAAGGAGGATGGGGCCTGCTGACGCTTTGCCTATTGCTGTGTGAGTATTCAAACAACATTTGTTAGTTCTTAGATAGGGTCTTAGGTCGTGCATTTGTTCGGCCTTTGTCATGCTTCCCTGACCCCTAGAACGGGATCTCATAGCTCAAGGACAACCTCAAGGTCTGGCTGAATTTTGGTTTTGGTTTTAGGCTTCTCTAGATCCCTCTTATTAGGCACCCTTGTCCTAGGTATTGCCTTGCATTACCATCTTTAGATCACAAGTTGGGTTGCAGTTGATGATTTCGAGTGAAGGCGTAGGTGCCTACCTTCTAACACCAAAATGTTGACGCTTACTAGGAAATGGTGGCGAATCAACACCGCGTGTGGCTGCGCATGGTGAACAGCTCTTCTTTGTTCATCTCTAGCTACTCGGGCAAACCTACAACAAGAGGAGGGACACTTTTGGAGGTAAGGAGGAAACCAGTTAGGTAATAAACAAAGGCTCTTCGACACTCATGGTAGGTGTTGCTTGGTAGAGAATGGGAACTAGTTAGGTGGGAAGAAGCACGCTTGCTTGAATGCAATAAATGCGCTCTATTTATAGGCTTCCACTTAAATCGGGTGTTAGGTGGGTTTTGCTTATGACTTGTGTGTTACATCAAGGCGTGTTAGAAGGCAGAAGCTAAGTGTTGTGCCCCCTGTCGATGGATTAGTTCCCATCCGACGGTGAGTTGTTTGCCACCTGTCGACCAGTGATGGTGAGTAGCAACCTGCTTACAAGTTAAAGAAATCCGACTCTAGCTAGTGTCTGACCCAAGGAGGCGACCATTCATGCCACGTCTCGAAAGGCACTAAAAAGCACCTCAAACAGATGATCCAAGCTTATTAAGGTTGGTTATTCACTCCCAATGGCTCCTATCGAGCAGGTTTGTCGATCACCTAGAGTAGGGCATCTCGGCGGTGGCGCTGAACTCACCCCCAACAGGTAAATTAAAAATAAAAAATTCCATCAAAGGATATAATTTTGGGGAAAAACAAACATAAAAATTGCAACAGAGAAGTAAAAAAAAAAAGGAAAAGGAAAAGGAAAAAATTGCAAATGTAAAAAGTAAAAAAAACCTAAAAAATTTGGAAAAAAAAAAGAAGAAGAAGGAAAAATTTATTGAACAAAGTTTTTGAACACTAAGAAGGTAAACTAGATAGACAAGGATTATAGATACAGATAAATATGTTGATATATTTACATAATAATCACTACATAATTGATAATAAATATTTTAGCAGCACAATAATATTGTCAAAATATTTCATCATGTAACAGTTCTTTAATTGAAATATATGTTTGGTATTTATTTTTCTAGAAGAAAAAAGAGTGACTTTTAAGATGCATGATGCATTACAACTGTTGATGCTTATTGTGTTCCAACATCGTACCAACACCACATGCGGCGGTGCACGGTGCTCTGCTTCCCACTGTTCGCCTCTGCCTGGTCTGATTGACCTAAAACAAGAGGGGTGCCTCGGAGGCATAAGGTGGTTAGTAAACAAGACAAGGGCTCTCTGATGCTCAAGGAATGGGGTGCTCGATAGAGGTCGGGAACAAGTTAGTTGGGAAGGAGCTTGCTTGCCTCCTGAATGCAATAAATGCATCCTATTTATAGGTTACCACTTGGATCGAGTGTTAGGTGGGTTTTGCCCATAACTTGAGTGTCACATCATGGCATGCCAGGTGGCAAATGACAAGTGTCGTGTCCCTCCGCTGATGGTGAGCTCGCATCCAACGGTGAGTTATTTGCCATGTGTTGAGCAGTAATAGCGAGTAGCAGCCTACTTTAGAATAAGGATAGTCTGACCCAAGCTAATATTGAGTCCGAGGAGGCACTTTGGTGAGGTGCAGCCCGAAGGAGCCCTAAAGAGCACCTCGGATAATGTATCAAGCATAATCAGGGTCAGTTATGAGCTCCACGTACCTTTGCCGAGCTGGGTGGCCGACCACCTAGAGTTTGGATCCTCGGCGGTGGCACTGAGCTCACCCTCAATAGTAGCCCCCCAGTTCACCTAGTCAACGTCTGGCTGGGTGGACTATGCAGAGCGGGTGAGGTCAGCTTAGGGAGGAACACCAAGAGGCCTCCCAAGACGGTGGGAGATGAAAGGCTGTAGGGATTGTCAGGGACACGCGTCGCTCTGCAACCGACTCTGCCACCTATCAAGCTTAATGATCACGCCTCTTTGTCTTCAGTGCCCAGATTTCCCGCATGAAATGGCTATAAATAGGCCTCCCTTATTCGTCCTTTGCACATATAATTGAGGCGATACTTTGCTCTTGAATTTCGACTGTCGAGCTATTCACTATAACCCGAGAGCTTTTCGTTCCCAAGCACACTTTAGCCGAACAGGTAATTTTTGAGGAGCCCAAGAATGAGTGATTTGTCAAATTCTCAAAATGTAAATATTTCCTGGTTGAAAAGCAGTTCTAAGACCACATCTCCTCGTGTAGATGTTAACACTAAGTGTGTGTCGCCTAGACGGGAAGGCACTGGTCGGCTTGCTCAAATATTATGACTCGACTTCCAGACTCTACCCAAGCAGGAGTTCCTTGACTTGTTGGACGAAAAATGCCCTATGAAGTGTGCAGGGGTGAGGACCCCTACATTGGAGCAGCAACCGCCGGCTCCTCCCGAGTTACCGCCTAGGAGAAGGCCAAACTAGGCGCTGCATCTGACCTTCCGAGTACATTCGGGCGGCATTTCGATGCCTTTGCCCCAGTTGTGGGTAGAGTTACCGTCGAGATCTCCGACGAAAAACAGTAGGCCGAAGAGGTAGAACCAGCCGAGAGCCCCCTAGAAGACAAGGACGTTAGGGTCACCCGTGTCCATGGGGTGACCGCCTGCAAGATAAGCCAGCCAGGGCAGGTCTCAATGATAGCTTACTCCAGTGCAATGACAGAATCTCGACTGACTCTGCCAGAGGGGTTTATTACGTTGTACGCAGAGTTCTTTCACACCGGGCTGCATCTGGCATTTCACCCTTTTCTCTGCCAGGCACTCAACAACCTTACTGTGTGCCCGGCTTAGTTAAACCCGAATAGCTATAGGTTGCTGATCGAGATGTATGTTCTATGGAGGTATTATCGACCTACCGAGATGCTATAGGAGGCATTCAAGCAAGTGATTAAAATGAAGAAGCTTCCCCGGCAGTCCAGCTGGAATTATTTCACCGGTTTCAGGAAGGACTTCATCTTGGGCAACCCTGACTCAGACAAGCTCTAGAAATATGAGTGGTTCTACGTTGGGGGCAATTATTTAGCCCAAGCCGACGAGGCCATCCTTAAGGATCAGCGAGTCCCGAGGACATTCGAGCAAGGGCACGTCTGGAGCAAGCAGCCATGGGCCCCATGCAACATCATTAGGGTAGTCAAGGACCTCTTCGAGAAACCGGAGGCGCAGAGGCAGCAGACCTTTCTACTCAACAAAGAGATCCTCTCCTTCTATGGTTGGTTCAGGGGAACCAACAAAATAAATCCCTCGCGTAACCTTCAGCCTACTCTAGCTACCAAGTAGGTCATTGTCACCAGCCTAGGCGCCGCCAACATCCTGGGGCCGAGCACTTCCCGATTTGATCGGCCAATGAGGGAGCCCCCATCGTCTGATTCTAAGAGCTCCTCGGGTGGCTCCTTTGATGCGGGGCCACTGGTCGTAGACGAGGACCTCGAAGACGTGATCAGGTTCCTTTATCCATCACGTCCACTCTGGATTGAAGGTTAGTCCAGAGTTTTATTATCTTGTTTTTGGCACTTGCCAACCTAGTTCTGATGTAATTTTGTTTTTGCAAAGATGTCTTCTAGGCCTACGCAGATAACCTCGGGTGAAAGGGGTGCCATGATGGAGTGCCTCCACGCAAAGGGCAAGGCCATAGTGGTTAGGAAGAAGCATAAGCGGACCCCCCGAGCAGAGTGCCCGCCATGTCTCAAACAGCAACCCACAACAGTCCAAGAACAGCCGCTCGAGCCAACAGGGACAAGGGCCTCTTCGAGTGCCACCCTTGAGGCTAACAGAACCTCGCCACCCGCTCTAAGGAGACGAGCCGACTACCAAAAGCACATCCTCGAGCACCTCAGGATACCGTTCCTTAGGAGGACTTCTTAGTTGGCCCCCGGGGAGAGGATTTCTAGGCGCTCTCCGAGGCATCCTTCCGATCAATTGCCCTGGTAAGTGCCTCATCTTATAATCCATTCCTGTCGCCCCTTATTGCTCGCTAACCGATTCCATTTTCCCAAGCAAGTGCCTATGCCCACTTGGCCTATGCCAAGGGGATGAAGGAAACCCATCTTGAGAAGGAGAAGCACAAAAAGACCTTCCTCTAACTTTGGGAGGTCAAGAAGGAGCTCGGTGTTAAGAACGTTGAGATAGATCAAATCAAAGCTTTACTATCCCAAGCTGAGGAGGAGGCAAAGAAGGCAAAGCAAGAGGTCGAGGAAGTCAGTAGGGTTGCAGAGCTGGTCAAGGGTCAGCTCGAAGCTTCTCAGGCGGAGAATCACCGCCTTGTGGAAGAGCTTTCGGGCTGACTCGTGCTAGCCGTTGAGGAGTTTAAGGAGTCCTTAGAGTATGCCGACCTCTATTACTTCAGCATGGTGGACCTAAGGCAGGAATTGATCAGGCAGCACCCTGAGGCCACGAGTTTTAATTGGTCGGCCCTGATTGTCAAGCCCGAGCAAGGGGCAACCCAATAAGCATCTGAGGAGGTCGTCGAAGTGGACGATGACGACAATGGGGACTAGCAGGGCACCGGCGACGACGAGGCAGACCAAGCTGTCAAAGGGCAGGGCGATGGCAGCAACAAGGACGATGCCGAGGACGAGGCCCAGGCTTAATCATGTTCTTTTGGTTTTTGTTTTGTATCTGGGCTCGGGAGGTGCCCGGTTAGTTGTACCTCCCCATGGCTTTATGAACTAATGAAATTTTCTTTTCCAAGATATTGATCCTTGGATTTTGATTTTGAAATTTTTCTTCCAAGTGCACTTATTCTCGGATAAGCAAAATGTGCTCATTGTGGGGAGTTCCTTGGGAGTGTAGGCACCTCGACCTAAGGTTGATTAGTAAATTTGGATCAAGTTAGGTGCTTCTTGGAAAGAGCTTTCCAATACTTGTTCTTTGAAATCCTTTTTCAACCTTGTTTTTGTCGACTTGTGATCTTAACGATCACCTGAGTTAATCTGAGCATGTTGTGGTGACCCAATTAGATCACTCGTTTCTTGGTTGGGTAGAGCATAATAGCATGTGATAACCCTTGCCCTGTTGCCCCCTTAGACTTGTTTTAGTTGTTAGAAACTTGTACAAGTCTAATGGTGGTCGGGACCTTATCCCGCTAAGGCGACTTATTGTGGGCAGCCTGCACGGTGGCAGACGAGATCAACTGACTTTTGATCAGCCCCTAGCGTAATTAGTGGTTGATAGTTCGTCTTTGAGAATTGTGTCTGGTTAATTGAGCTGGAGTCAAAGTAACCCTGTTTGGGATTTGATATTCCTTAAACACATATTGCTCAATGGAATAGTGTGGGAATTTACATTTCATTGATGTATGGTATTTATATTCCAATCCTATTCAATAGGTCTAGTTACAAAAGAACGTAGCCAGAGGTCAAAAGTGTTTCTGGCTAGGTTTAACAAAAGAATCTTTTCAGTAACTCGGCATTCCAAGGTGGCCAAGCAAATTGCCGTCGGTGTCAGACAGTCTATATGTTCCTAGCCGTACAATGCCTATGACCTTGTAAGGTCCATCCCATTTTGGTCCGAATGCTCCCACCCTAGGTTGAAGAACCGTGACTTTCTTCAGTACCAAGTCTCCAACTTTAAAGCTCCTCGGTCGGACTCGTCTATTATAATACCAAGCAACGACTTGATTTTGGGCTGCATTACGAATGACAGCTTGATTTCTTCTCTCCTTGAGCAGGTCAAGCTCAAACATCAACGCTTCGGTATTTCAAGCTTCCTCGAACTGCTCGATTTGGCAGCTTGGTAGTCAGACTTCAGCAGGAATTACAGCTTTTACTCCGTACACGAGTGAGAATGGTGTCTCGCCAGTAGTAGTTCAAGCAGTTGTTCGATAGGCCCAGAGCACTTTCGGGAGCTCATCAATCCATGCTCCCTTAAGGTCTTCGAGCTTCTTTTTCAAGTTGTCCTTGATTGTGTTATTTATTACTTTGATCTGCCCGTTACTCTGGGGATAGCTCGGGGAAGAGAACACTTTCTAGATCTGAGCTGCTCACAGAGGCAAAGCAAACTTGCCAATTCAAATTGTTTGGAGTTGTCAGTTACGATGGTGTGCGGAATCCCAAACTGGCAAATAATGTTCTTCCATAGGAAGCTGGTACATTTCACCTCGGTCATGTTAGTGTAAGCTCCACCTCAACCCATTTGGTCAAGTAATCTATAGCCACGATGCAATATCTGAATTGAGTCTGGGCCAGCGGAAGGGGTCTGATCAGGTCAATGGCCCACTTCGCGAAGGGCCACACCAAAGTTACGAAGGTGAGGGGCTCGGCATGGTGCGTGAGCAACCTCGCAAACTGTTGGCACTTGATGTATTTCCATGCATATTCCTTGCAATCTTACTGCATGGTTGGCCAAAAGTAGCCCTATCGAAGGCATTTTTAGGCCAGAGATCACCCCCCAGGATGGTTCCATAGATGCCTTCGTGGATCTCTTTCATCAAGTATTGAACCTCGTCTGGCCCTACACACCTGAGGCATGGGGTCGTATAGTCACGTCGGTACAATTTTCCAACGAACATCGAATATCAGGCCAAGCTGTTGCAGATCTAACATGCGTCTTCTTTATCTTCGAGCAATTCAGTTGTGGTCAGGTATCGGATGATCGGTTCCATCCACGCAACTTCGTTCTGCTCGGCTATACTTGATATCACTCTAGCTATACTTGGCTTGGGTAGCCTCTCAATAGGGATCGAAGTTAGGTCCTCACCACCTAGGCCGGACGCCAACCGAGCAAGGGCGTTGGCCTCGAAGTTCTCAGACTTGGGAATCTCTTGAAATCACATGATCTAAATTGACCGAGCAGCAGCTTAACTTCTTTTAAGTATGAGGCCATTGATTCCGTCTGAGCTTGGAAAACTCCAGCCACTTGCTGGACAACTAGCATCGAATCGCTATGGATAGTAATGCGATCTACGCCCAGCTCTTTTGCAATCCGAAGTTCGACCAAGAGTGTTAGACATATATGCCCTAAGGAGTAAAAATCTAATAAGTTTTTGGAGACATTTTTATCAATAAAGAATTTATTTATACCAAATCTTGTCCTTTTCACATTCATATTTGTTGAATGTATGATAAGCAAATAATAGTCTAAGACTGTCAGTCTAAACCTTTAAGAATTGGGTATATGATGGACATATTATGCGAAAGACACGATTCTTAAGGTGACGGTCTAAATCATAAGATCCGCAATCGAGAAAATAAAGTTGGGCACTTTATTCATGTAAAGATTGTTATGTTGTCTATATCCCTATTAGGAGATGGTTTGTCTTGACCATCAGAGGTGGACTCCGTAAATAGAAACATTGGCACGTTGTCATAGGTGACGATGTGTTGGATCGGGATATAAAGTGAATTGATTTGGATTAATAATTTTGTCTTGGGAAATCGATTCACTTTAGACAATCATTTTTATTGTATCTTAATCTTGAGATGAATAGTGGGCCCGTTGTCTTGACTTGTGTCTTTTGATGTGCCAAAGGGCGACACCCACATCTTAATAGTGGCATGCATGCCGATACGTTAGAGGCATGAATCTTGATGACGTCCTGTTATTCATAGATATGGAATCCATAGCTCATTTTTAGGAGTAGTGATATCCTCTTATATGTGTTATCCTGCAATTCAAAAACTAGAGCGCTCAACCATTTGGATACATAGGTGCAACCGAATGGTATACTATCTTTGGATGGTAAGTTTTTCGATGGTGAGATAATGGAACATAAGATAAAAATAATCGAGAAGGTAAGATAGAACTTGTCCTTAAGCCGATTATGGATAATCCTATAGGGATACGGTACACTATAATATGTCATGGAGACTTAGCTATACGGGCTTCATAATTCTATAGAGTTCGAGAGTGCAGCTCTAAGCTTTTAGTGGAGTAGCGTTGGAGTTGATAATTATGAAATGTATATCTAGGATATTGGGTTTCATAATTATCAGGTGCTTGAACTATATAGGTCCATTTGGTCCCCTCTGCTAGCTCACAAAATCCTATAATGATACGGTGTGCTTTTCTAATTATTGGTGACTTATGTCAGATTTATTAGATTGATTGAAATTTGAAAGAATCAAATAATTCATGTCTGTTTATCGATTGAATTAA
>CAMOHE010046428.1:0-13004 GCA_946598075.1 Artocarpus hirsutus | reverse complement strand
CCCCCCCCCCCCCCCCCCCCCCGCCTTCTCTCTCTCTCTCTCTCTCTCTCTCTCTCTCTCAGGAGTCCATAAAAAGACAAAGCTTTCTGTTGGTTTTCTCTCGTCGGAGGGATAATATTTAGATGTCTTTCTTTTCTACAAAAGGGTAGAGAGAGAGAGGAAGATAGTAAGCTGCGGAGGGGACCAGACCAAGAACATGCCAGCACGGCCTACGAATTACGATTGCTAATCGCAAAACAACAACAAACTTAAAATTCCTTTTCTTTTGTTTTATTGTTTTTTTCCCGTGAAATTGAGTCAAATATTTCCCCGTGAAATTGAACAACTTGACTCCTGTCAGAAGTAAATGAGGTGCAAAAAGCATCTCTCCGACCTCAGCAGCAGCTTCGGCGTCTGCGCCTCCTGTCTCCGTGAACGCCTCTTCGCTCTCATCGCCACCCAGGCCCAGGCCCAGCAGGCCCAGCTTTCTCGAGCGCTCTCACGCACCGCCGCTAGCGCCGATCAAGATCCTCGACAGTCCGACCCAAATCCTCCTCCTCCTCCTCCACCGCCTCTCGCCTTCCCTCGCTCCGTCTCTCCCTATGTCTCTCGCAGGAAATCCGACGGTTTAGCCGCCGCCGCCGCTGCTACATGGAGCCATAACCAGCAGGGCGATCACCAACCCCGCTGTAACCCTCGCCACCTCCGATTCTACAGCACTCCTCAGGTCGGGCCGACCTTCCGCCATTCGATCCATTCCGGATCGTTCAAGAAGAAGAAGAGCAGGTTCTCTCTCTTGTCGAAGCTCTTCCGCTCCAGATCCGAGAAATTCGAGTCGGATCCTAGGGTTCCGTATCCAGATTCGTACGCGGCGACTTCTTCGCCGGCTCCGTCTTGGTTCTCCGCGATCTTCGCCAGCCGCAAAGACAGGTTATCGTCGTCGTCTGTGCAATCGCAATTCTTCGTCGAAGATTCCTCCGCCGGAGTTAGACATCGGACGAGAGCGACGGAGAGGGGAATGTCGCCGGCGAGAGGTATGGATTTCCAATACGATTTTGACGAATACGCCGGGGAGCGGTCGCCGTCGGTGAGCCGACGCTCGTCAGAATCCTCTCCGGGATGGAAGAAAACTCCGACGGTGGCTCTGCCGTCGGCGAGGCTGTCCAAGCCGGGACAGAGCAGAAACGTCTCCGGATTAGCGTTCTGTTTGAGTCCGTTGGTGAGAGCTAGCCCTAACCGGCACTGGAATCAGAAGGGAATGCCGCAAGAGATTGGAAACTCCGGCGAGGCTAGGGTTTCGGGGAAGCCACATCTCTCAAATGCGGCGTCGTTTTGCAAGAACCGGTCGAGAAAGCTCGCGGATTTCGGACGAGCAAATCACAACCGGTGACTTCGTCGACCGTTGACGCTCTTGACACTGACCCCTCAGCATGGGAATGACCCCGCTAATTTACAAAAGTACGGTTTTGCCCCTTTCTCTTGCCCATATTTACCTTTTCACAATATGGTCCGTTCCGTGATTTACTTCAAAACGAGATGAAGGAAAAAAAAAAAAAAACCTTCTTGTCATCTGTAAACTAGTTCATTACAGCAAAAGAACAGATTTAATTTTTTTTTTTCTATCGTAAACTTTCGAATCTGATAATTTAATACAGCGAGTATTTTTTGTAATTACGAGATTGTCCTTTGTCTTCACGCCAACTTTTTCATATTTATTTTTTAATTATTTTTTCTTTTTTTAATGGTTATTTATAGAGTCTGTTTGGTTCATAGATTTGAATAGAGAATTTGAATAAAAATTTAGATTTTTATAAGAGAAAATTTTATAACAAAATGATTCAAGTTGTGGTTAAAACTACGAACTAAACAGACTTTAAATATTAAGACAGTTTGGGTCTCTCGACTGAACTCAGGATTTTAATTTCTGGGCGGGTTCACTGTCGTGGTGGCGGGCCGACCGGTTTTGGGAGTCTGGGACAGCGCATTGTGGGACTTTAGGCTGCAAAACAAAAATAATAAAACTCCATCAAACTGTATGCAAATTGAAACTTCAAGCTCCAAAAATTTTTGAAATAAAAATTGATAAAATTAGATGAAGTTAAAGACCTTGATCACCGGAGGACATGGGTCCACGTGTACAATCAGAAAGTAAGTAGCAACATGGCCGTCCTTTATGTTGACAAATTAATTTGATAATATCTGTGGGTCAATGGTCATACAAAAGTAAATTAGATTTTTTGGGGGAAAAGAGAGAGAGAGAGAGAGAGAGAGAGAGATCTGTGCTGGGTAATTGCAAATGGGTTAAAGTTAAAGTTTAATAGAAAAAAAAATAGGTACACATGGGTTCATTCTTGTAAGAAAATATTGAATTTTACTGTCTCGTAATTTCGTGTTCCTTAAAAAGCATACATGTATATATGGTTGTATATTACTATCCCTTTAGTATTGCTTTTCCATTTAGAAACCACACACAACGTTTGACTTTAAGCACCAAAATATTCTTCAGATGCAATTTAAGTATTAAAATATTATTCAAACGTATGATCACATAATCATGATATAATATAAATACTCTAAAAGCTTTTTAGGGCAAGTTATCTCGACATGTACATTTCTAAATGTTAAATTTAATTAAAATAAAAAAAGAAATGCAAAACTTACTAAATTTAATATAAATGTCAAACAGAACTCTATCATGAAAATTTTTTCATACCTACAGTACAACTCTCGAAATAGGTCATACATGTAATATTTGTTACAAGTGCTTTTGGAATCTGGCTATGGAATCGTAATAAGAGTTATCCACTGTTTATCGACATTTATGCTCCCTTCAAAGTTGTACAATGTAATCGATCCACAACTCGTTTTTCTTCTGTTTTTTTCCTTTCTAATACAAGGAAAAGCTGATAGTAGGACAAGTATTATTATCTGATTAGTAAGTATTATTATTTTAATTGTTGGATTAATTTTTCAATAGATTATAAATATTTTTGCATAACGCGTTACAAATTTTAACATATATACTTATATTTTAAATTACTAAAAGGTTGATTCAATAGTTAAAATAACTGCATTTATCAATAAGTCAAAAAAGGCAAAAAATACATGTATTATCAAAAAAAAAACTTTTTGAAAGAAAAAACCTCTGATTTGTGTATTAATTGTGGAAGGGAGGGCCCTTACAAAGTAGGAGTGGCAATGAAAATGGGGGGGGGGGGGGCGCGGGCTCTGTGGCTTAGGGGCAGAGAAAAGCATGGTCGAAGCTTCGAGGTTGAGGTGGGGCCCGGTTTGGGTAAATGGTGTGGGACCCAATTCTGACGACCAGACCTTGTTTCTCAATTGTTTAATAACGGTCACGACAGATTTAGAATTGGTCATGTCATTCATAATATACTTGTGGCCTGGGAAAAGAGATGCCCTGGCAATTCGAGGGACTTTAGCGAGCTTCACTAGAGAATTGGATTCAGTTTTGGTACGGTCAAATGTCCTTTTTTTGGGGTTAAGATTGCTTTTGGATTTTACGCTCCTTTTAACAACTGCTGTTCATTTTCCATCCGCTTAAACCGTTTCATTTTCTGATTATGTTGCTCTTTTGTTCGGGGTTTGAGGAATTTTACGCATGCATGCCCACTGATACCTGATTAGAAGCACGTGCATTGCTATGTGCATGTAGTTTCTTTCTCTTTTTTTTTTTTTTGAGAAACTTTTTATTTTATTATTCTCTTAAAACTTTCATTTAGCTAAATAATGATGATGATGCTGATGATAAACAGAGCACATTTCAAGGAAAAATATAAGATTTTAGTAGGGTGAATTTAAAAGTGAATTATCACATAAAGAATGAAAGAGTAAATTATTTAGAAGTGTGTGTGTGTGTGTATATGAGAAAATTTATTTGAAGTGATGTAGGGAAAATATGTTTTAAGTAGGAATGCAATTAAATATATTTGCATATATCTTCAAAAGAAGAAAAAAAAAGTATTTGTAGGGATAAATTTGAGAAAATATGTTTCAATTGAGAAAACTAGGATAAAGTAGAATAAAAAAATGTGCTAAGGGGGTGTTTGGCTAAGGATGGTGTGAACCACAAACTCAGTTATAAAAAGTGTAATGCTTTCATATACTACAACAAAAAGAAAAAAATTGCTACAGTGTAAAGCTCTCATATGCTATAGTAAAAATGGTTCCCACTAACGGTTCTCACCACTAACCAAACACCCTATAAATTTAAAATGACTAAGAATATAAAAAATAGGTTGATTGAAATATTGGGAAATTTTAAGTTGCCCATTGTGTTGTAGACATCATATTAAATTAACAATTATAACATGACTATTTGATTATAATGGGTTATTTTTAAGTAATCTATTTATGGAAAGCCCATAGATTATTAACCAGGTATGAGTTTAATTAGTGGATACCTAATATTCACCCAACTAGGTTAATGGGACCCTAATAGAAAAATATATAAACACATTATGAGTTATGGCCTCCAAGACATCAAATCATTCTACAACTAATTCCTCTCTCCATCAGAACAGAAAGAACCCATTGAAGAATTGGGGTGATTTGATTGAGGAAAACAATAACTCGTTCATCTATCATCATAGTAATTTCACAAAAGAATCGATAGTCTTTTATGCATATAGGTATTAATTTTTTTATTCAATTTCTTGGTAATCTTTTTTGATTTGATCCTAGGACTATGATATTGTTATTTTAGGTATCTAGAATTAAAAATTCTAACACAAAATACACATTAACACGCATTGTGGTTGAGTGTAGTACATAAAAAAAACACATAATTGTGAAAAAAAAATTAGTAGGCAAATTAGATAGAAAATCGATTAAAAGGTATATTCTACAACATAGTAGTCAAGAATGGTCGTGGAAAAAAAATGTTTTAAGTGTTTAAGCAAAGATACTTTGAAGACAAAAGCATTTTAACAGTGATAAATGAGAGAATAGTGATAAAAAAAACTCTAAAAAAGAGAGATAGATTTCAAAAAATTATGTTAATGGACCAATTAGGAAAAAAAACACAGTATTTGTTACAATCACTACTTATATGGTACTATTTCAGAGGGTCATAGAAAAAACCTAAGCGGACGCATGTTTTACAAAATTTATTCTAGTAAAAAATAAAAAATTCAATATGATAATTCAAAATTATAATTGTTATACCTCAAAAAATTATAATTGTTATAAAAAATTAAAAAAAAAAGAGAGAGAGAGAAAACTACCAAAAGGAACATTTTCATTAAAACGTGTGTTGTGGTTGAAATATTTTAAACAATTAACAATATTAGCATTTCTTATATAAATGAATACCCGTTTGTTCATTGATCCAAGGATAAAATTATCAATACTTCGAATTCAAAAAAATGATAAAGAAAATATTGATCCAAGGATAAAATTATCAATACTTCGAATTCAAAAAAATGATAAAGAAAATATTGATATTGGTAGAAATATTATGAAAAGTTGTAAAAATCATGAATATTTGTTTTAAAACTTAATATGTCTTTTTGCTAGTTTAGAATATGATAAACCATAAAAAATACTTAAACAAAATTTGTTAAAAATATTATACGTACAAATTAGATTGAAATATCAATTCTTAATGATAGTCCTATAAGACTCATATGTAATTGAAATTTTATCGATTCAAACAATATTAGTATCATAACATGTTAATCTAGAAATTGTACAAGTATTTTAGGTGATACTAATGCGTTGTTTAACTAACAAAATATTAATAAAATAAAAAATACATCAAATATTGATATTTACAAATTTTTCTAAATGTTTTCGATAATTTTTCAATATAACTTGTCATTCTGTGAAAAAAAAAAAAAAAACTTTATGACCTCTACATCTGTAGTTTGATATTTACTGAAACTTTTCTAGATTTTGTGTATAGAAAAAAATTTCTCTGATATTTCTGAAATTTATAATTAGTTTTAAAGTCTCAAAATACTTTTTGGATGCTCATAAAAAAAAAAAAAAAATTGTCCCAAATGTTTTGGGGGATTTTTGTAAATATTAGGAAAGTTTCTTTTACATTCAAAAAATATTTCAAGATATTAGAAAGCTTCGTGAAAATTTTAAAAATATTGAAGAAATTTTTGTGATGAATACTTACGTTCAACTAAATGCACACTATTATTCACAAAAAAAAGAAAAAAAGAAAAAGAAAACATATCGACTCTCATATATGTTAAATTTAAAACACATCATTTTTAGGGCAAAGTTGTAATCAATTAATCAATCAATTAAATAAATAAATAAATAAATAATTAATTGTAGTATATAAAGATCATTGGAGCTTTGTCAACTAGGGAGGAAGGCAGTGAAGAACAATGGGGGCTCAAGCCCGATCTCAAATTTTTTATCAACCTATGTGTACATATATATTGTATTGGATTAAACTACAAATAGCCCGCTAAAATTTTGTTTAAAAAAATTGATCTTTATCCCACTAAAAGTAAATAAATTCGCTCTCTCATTTTTTTAATATCAAAAGAAAAACTCAATACACTTTATGTAGATATTAGCTTGTTTCTTTATGTAGCATATAAGATAAATACCAACCTTTTGAATCCTTCTACTTTTTTGTGTAACATGTTTTAGTCTAAATAATTAATTCATTCTCAAATTTTGACCAAAAAAATGATATTTAATTCTAATTTTTTAAGTAGCATCCCAAAAGATTTTTTGTTTAGAGCTTATAACACTTGGATGATAAATTTGATATTTATATTGCCAATATTTGTTTTGATGACCAATGTTTGATGAAACAGTATTAGTGATCCTACATGAAACATAGTTCAAATAGGAAAAAAAAACTTATATTTATCAGTTTACTGGCTTCTAACATTAGCATTAACTCTAATAAAAATTATTGCAATTATGAAGATGATATTTTCTACTATTAATTTTATGAAAAATTGACTATGCTATCAATTGATGAATGATACTTTAAACTTTTGCATGTTGAGTAAGATATCTCCATTAGCTTTGATAACAAGATTGGTGATAATTGTACTACATTAATAATTGTTTTTTATTAAACTTTTGTCCAAGTTATGAGTCAATTTTTATTGTCATTATTAGCCATCTTGAAAAAAATTTCTAGCTTCATCATTGCTTCAATGATAACAAAATTTCACTAGTTGTACCCTTATTTATGTTAGTTTTTGAAGCTACTTATGATTATGTGAGACTCGGATATTGTTAGATGAGAGTTTGTGATTTGTTAAGAATTTGAGATAAAAGTAGCGATAATCTATAATATCTAAGAATTTCTAGTGTATTATATGCAATAATTAAGGGATTATGTTAGGCAAATTATGTACAAATTTTATGGGCTAAATTTTATGCTCGAAAATTTGTTAAGTACGTTAAAAACATAATGAGTGTCATAAGAATTAATGTTTAAATCCGATTTTCATGACAAATTCTATAAAAGTGAAAAATAGGATTTTTAAAATTAAAAATCATGTCATAGTCTTAAACAAGGAAGGAATAATATGCAAAAAAGCTAGAAAGCTTAATTGTTACAAAAGATATTGTAACAAATTTTAAGATGTAAATACTACAAAGGAAAAAATACTATATAAAAATATGAAAATTATACAATATAAAAATTAAGCAGTACAAGATCAAGTAGTATTAGAATGATATAATATAAAGATTATACTGTATAAATTTAAGCAGTATGAGAATTATACTGTGTGAAGGATATGGATATGTAAGAAATGTTATGGAACCATGAAAATAGTATAGAAAGTATACTGGCAACGTAGAAAATATACCAACAATATAGAAATCTATGTAAACTTGGACTATTAGAATTGTAAAGTGGGGCCCACTAAGAGACACCCAAAAGGTGGAAAAGTTGCCATATTTTCCCAAGGCAAATCCAGCTTTGGGCTATAGAATGAGAGCAAATTTTATTCCGTTGTGGTCCTCATGATGTGTCATAGGTGGGAAGAAAAAGAAAAAGCTAGTTTGTCACCATATTTTACTCCAGGAAAAATCAAAAGAACCCATTTCTTCCATGCCAAAGAACCGACCATCCTCTATGTGTTACTATCAAATATAACCCTTAATCCATGTTTCAAACAAGTTCAAGAGTTCTACATCAGGTTTAAGCAACTTTAGAGGTAAACTTTCCAAAATTTTTCCAAGGATTTTAGTGTTCTCTTTAAGGTTTTGGATTAGGGTTTTGATGGAGTTTAAAAGGGTTTATGTCAAAGAGCAACAGCTAGGTTTAAGGCACTAAAGAGGAGGTGCACGAACTTGGGAAAATCTCTTAGTAAATCCTAAATCCTAACCTTGAGTTGGTTTATGCATATTAAGTGTTTGATATATAATTTGTGATAAGAATTGACTATGGTATGCAAAGAGACTTTATGGTATAATTAGTTTATGGGTTGTGTTGATGATGATGATGATGAGGAAAAGTTGAAAAACTAAGGTTTTAAGCAAGAAAGACAAAGTATGACAAAACTTTATCATATACATAAAGTTTAGACACTTTTAAGTATTTAAAGTGTTTGATAAAAAATTTTAGATCATGACATATAAAATGGATGTTATAGCATGATTATTTAAAGTATTAAATACTTAAGAATATATCTAAGAGGGTTAAAGTGAGACTAAACCCTACCAAAGTAAGCTATGCAAAAATAATGTCATAAAAGTATTTTAAAGGACTTTTTGAAAGATTTACATATACGAGACCTTTAAAGGCCGAATTTTTTTTTGAGTTTAACACAAGATTTATTGAAAACATCTAGTTGGACAACTTTCATGAAGAAATCTCGCTCGAATTCTGATCGAAGCAAATAAAGAAACATTAATTTTAGTTTTACCTTTTCAAAAACTCTATTAAGATGAATGATTTTGAGGAAAGTTAAAACATGAAAATTTTACATCTCATCGAAACTGTTAAGTAATACAGACAACTTGTGTAAATTCTACACCAATTTTAACTTATGAATTTTACGAGATTTTAAGCATAAAATTTTATAAAAAGGGAAGCGTCATGAAATGAATTGAATTAGACCAAGAATTTTGGTAGGTTTTAATCCTTATGAAAAACTGAACATTTTAGTATAAGATGGTTAATATTGGCATCGGGGGCAAAAATGTCAAGATTTTTATGTTTTAGACCAAAACCTCAAAATTGTGTGAAACTGGATTTTTACTGAGAAAATTTTGGTTTCCTACACTTCTTTGGGCAGTAAGCAACCACAAATTTTAAATTTCAAAGAATTTTAAGTGTTTATCAAGAAAAAAAAGAGAAAAACGTTAAGGACGTAATTGTCAAAATTTTTGTATTATGGAACAAAACTGTAAAGTCTTGATAAAATAGTTATTTTTTGTGAAAAGAAAACTGATGTTTTGTTTTTTGTAATGTTATGAGAAGCAAGAAAATGTAAGTTTTGTTCCGAAAGTTTTCAAAGACCCGCCAAGGGTAAAATGGTCATTTTTTGTAAAACGACCAAAACCTTCCCCACAACTATTGATTTAGGGAAATGCACCTTAGGAGGAATTTTTCTATAACCCGTAAGTAATGAAATGGTTAAGTAAAAACAAGAAATCTAGTAAAGTTACATGACTTACGAAAAACCTATTAAGGGTAAAATCGTTATTTTTAACGAAATCGGACCTCGGGTCCTTTGAATTAGTGAAACACCTTTAGATGGAAAATGTTTTGTAATACGTTAAGTAACAAAATCATCAAGTAAGATGGAAAGTTTAACTAAGGGACGTTCAAGTTAAGTAAAAAAGAGGTAAACCAATGAGAAACTAGGTTAAGTGAAAGGAACGAACGTTTGATGTTTAAGTTTTCTTATTGATCAAGTAGGTCGGTAATAAAAAAAAGTTAGCTAATAGTTGGATGTCATTTAAATAGGACTCAAAACCAACTATTACAAGGGAATGGATAGAGTTAGAACATTAGATCGTTAACCAGGTAAGCTTCAAACCTCACCTATGGCATAAAAAATATGATTTTTAAATGCTTTGAATGTTTGAAGTATGCTTGCATATGTTATGCATAATATTTTAAAAGTTCAAGTTATGATTTGCAATATTTTTGCATTTGATATGTTTAATGCTTAAATAAGTATAAAGTTACAACATATGGTATGTTTAACATTTGATATGCTCACTAAGGTTCACAAGAACAAATAAAAAATGTTATTTAAAGTGCGTACTAGCCTCTTAGATGTGAGATATATAGGTTCTGTTAAAGTTATAGCATTGTTGTTCGATGGTCTTAAGTCTTTCAAAAGGGAAGCATTATGTTATGATCTCATAATTGATGATGTTTGTACGAACACTCATGCCTTCAAGATAAAGAAAAGATGAGAATAATGATAAGAAGTTTGAGTAAGTTATAAATGATCATAAGAAGTTCGTAAACGAATGTTCATAAATGATCATATATAGAATCATGCATTATAATCGTGCTTGTATTCCTTCTATGAAATGTTTATAAAATATGTTTATGAAAAAAATTTTGAGTAATGTTTTACAATGAAAGTTTTTAAATGTTTTGTGAAATTATATTTGAACTTACTGTGTGAAAGCCCATTATAAGTTCTTTCATGTTGTAGGTAGTTCTATAGAAGACTAGTAAAATTGGTTAAAGAGCTTAGTGTTGCTGTGAAAGATACAAAAGTTAGGCATGGATATCACTATGGCAATTTTTCGCTACTTAAAGAAATTTTTTTTTGCTATTTAAAATTTAAAAGGTTTTTAAGAAAATAAATGTTTCTTAATGAGTTTTAGAAAACATTTTGAATGATTTTAAAATCAAGTGTTGAGTTATTTCCCAATTTCAATTGCAATGAAGGAAACAGTTTCATGGATGTTTTTAAGTATGTTGCTAACAAAAGAAAAAAAAAATTTACCTAGTATTTTTCTAACTGGTAAGTATGATTAAAGTTAAGAAAATAATGTTTAAGCAATCTAGATAGCAGCTTGAAAAGACGGGTCATCACATAGTCACTATTTACTTACATCAACAATAGTTAATATTTTTCCCGTGTGAGAAAGCAACAGCTAATATATACTTAGGAAATGTCCATAGTCTAGAGGCCCAATTAGTCGAACACTTTTAGTATTTTTGGATCATCATTGTAATATCATTCACATGTACGTGTAACACTCGATGAAGTATAGCTCGGTTGATCTTTAACCTTTTTTAAAAGGTGCAATTTGGTCCCCAATATTTTTTTATTTAATTGAGTCTAATCATTAAAAAAAGGTTAAGCTTGACTATTACAAAATGTTTTGACCACTTTAGTGAGATTTAGTAAAATACCAAATATGTTTTAAAGAAATTAAAATTAAAACATATTTCTTCAAAAAAATTAAATTTAAAATGTAAAAAAATAAAATAAATAAAAAACCTAACATTACAATTAGCCACATAAGGCAAACGCCACAAACACCCATCCCCTGACCTCCCCACTTGCGACCTTCCTCTGTCCACCCGCCACTTGTTGTCGATTCTGCTGTCACTGACCCCAAAATTGCCATCGTTTGTTCTTCGAACCCTAAACTTTTCTACTCTCGCTCGCCTCGAACCATCGCCTATTGAGGCCAAACAGCCATGATGTTTTCCCATCGTTGCGTTCTCTCTCTGTTTCTCTTTTGTTGTCGCTGGGAGTACCTTTCACCTCATAATCATCCATCAACCAAAATTCGGTGTCCTCGACCAGGCAATGACGCCAAAATTCCCACGCTCTTTGACGCCATCTCCTCCATCTTTGCTGTTTCGCCTCTACCCATAACCAGAATCGCTGCAGGGTGAGGGGAAGGAAGGGGGTTCATGTGGTGTGATGACGACGTGTGGTCGAGACTAGCTGTCATGGGGTGAGGGTGAAGGCAAAGGAAAGGGGTAATGTAAGGCGATGGGGGCGTGAGGCCAGGACTGGCCATGGCAGGGTAAGGGTCAGGTGAAGAAAGGAAGGTCGAGTAGGGGGAACAGCAGTGTAGTGCGGTAGGCGGTCACCGGAAGGGGGTTCTTTGTTGTGTTTGAATTACAGTAGAGAGAGAAATGAGATGGGGAGAGAGCGTGAGAGAAGAAGGACATTGAGAGAAAATAAAAATTAGAAAAAAAAAATTGAAATCAAATCTTTTTTAATGTATTAATTATTTTAAAAAGATAGTTTGATAATTTTGATTAAAAATAAAGTCTAACAATTCTTTCCGTCCAAAAGTAAATACAGGGACGAAATCACACCATTTTTTTAACAGTTAGACTGTTGGGGTACAATTCGGACAGGCCCAAATTGACCGTGGGCCCTGGCGGCCCAACAAAGTTGATCGAGCGACTCGAACGGGTCGGGCGATCGAATCGATTATTCGATTCGAGAGAATTACTTCCCAAACCGACTATCGATTCATTTAAAGTACCGCTCGTCCAGATCGTTTGACGAACCGATCGACTGGATCATTCATATCGGTTCGACGTATAGCACGTTCTAACGTTTAACGCACGTTGAATACAGGACCGGGATATGAGGAAGTAGTGGATTCTGCAGCAAATCATCTACCGACACGTATCCCAGTATCACAGTTATCTGCGAAGCACTACTCCACTCCATCTGACGGTTAGAGACCACGTTTCAACTCCATAGTATATACATAGCGGAGAGGTGGCTTCAAAGGACATATACAGAAACATAGACAGAGAGATAGATAAGAAAAACATACAGAGAGAGAGACAGAAAAAGACACTCTTACCTGTTTATTTTCATCCTGTTTTCCTTGTAATACTGCTATTTGTACACGCAACACCAGATAGTAAACTACAGTGGACGTAGCTCTTCGTTAACAGAGTGAACCACTATAAATTCGGCGTGTTCTTTATTTCTGCTTTATTATTTTCCTTCGTTTAATTCTAATTTCGCATGCGTATCCGAGTTGACAGGTCAATTTAATGGTGATTTAAGGGCCCAAGTCTCTGATTGCTTGATTCAGAAATATCTGTAGGAAAATCC
>CAMOHE010046427.1:80010-101634 GCA_946598075.1 Artocarpus hirsutus | reverse complement strand
TGACAATCTCAGATTTTTGTTTGCTTAACATACATTCAACAAATATGAATGTAAAGAGGACAAGATTTGGTATATAAATAATAAATGAATTCTTTATTGATAAAAATGTCTCTAAAAACATATTACATTTTTACTCCTTAGAGCATATATATCTAACATGTCCTCCCCCCCCGGTGACCCCTAAGGACCCACGACCTTCTCCCAGCACCCTTGTCACCCCACACTAGACCCCTCTGCGCAACGACCTTAGCAATCCACCATCTCCTTCGAGAGCAAAAACATGACAACTAAATAATAAATATTTTATTCCTAAAACAGAAATGTTATGCACTGATGATTGTTGATTAAGTTATAATTGGGTGGAGAGGGGATACCAACTTACAAAGAAGTGGTTTCAAGCTTTTTGCAAGGATTTTGGATATAAACTTCTAAGTAAAGTTTTACAAGCCTATTAGCCTAAAGTCATCGACAAGTGAAGCAAGCTCTTTCTTTGGAATGAGAATAATGTTAGTGCGATTCAAGGACAACCCTAAGTTTCTAGTAGCAAAGGAGTCTTGCACGGTGGCCACTACAGCCTCCTTGAAGATATCCCAACAGTCGTGAAAGAAAAGCTTGGAGTGCCCATAAGGACCAAGAGCTTTCCAGGGATACATGCCAAAGACTACAAACTGAATTTATTCATGAGTCGGCATTGCTAAGAGCAAGGCATTTTCTTCCTCAGTGATTGAGGAAATTTTTTGGGAACTCGAAACTTTTGCTTTTGAAAGCCTAGTTAAAATGTTCAATAAAGACCTTGCCAATTTTCTTTTTGGAGCCAACCAGGATGCCATCTTGATTGGTAGTGGAATTCATCCAGTTCCGCCATTTACACGCAATAGTCGTAATGTGGAAGAAATAGAAGCTTTTTTTTCCCTTCCTTAAGCCATGTGATTCTCAACTTATGCTTCCATAGCATTTCTTTACCTTTTTTAAAGCTCTTCCAATCTTATTTTCGCATCTTGAAGCTCAGTATCCAAATCATTTAAAAAATCAAAATCAACTCATGTGGAAAAATGATAAATAACTTCTTTAAACTCTGTGATGCCTCTCTAAATATTTCTAAACTAAGATCTATTTCTAGCAATTAAAAAATCCCTAATCTAATCAACCCAAACCACCAATTAGATGCAAGTCGTGACCTTGAGATCAAGTTCCATGCCTTCCTAACCACAAACTAACTCGTTGGATCATGAGTCCATATGGCTTCAAACATGAAGGTGTTAGGGAAAACTTTACAGATGAAAACCATCATCAAATCCAAAGTCTTATGTTAATCCATTAAGAAATTTAACAGAAGTATACCTGAATCTATATGAATTGATGTAATCCTTGAATCCTTTTTTGGTTCTTGATCTTCTAAGTCAAGACAGTATGCTTTCTCTAAGAGGAAGTTTTCTCTATCTTTTCAAGTGATAGGATGCTAAAAAAGTTACATACCTTTTGACTCAGGAACCACAACAGTTTATAATATTTTAACTTTGTCTTATTTCTATTTTGGCCTATTATAAAAATAGAAATTAGACTTTTAGGTCTCTACACATATAATTAGGTCCACACTTTATGAGATGCTTTAATGCCCAAAACTTTATACTTTATTAAATCATTTTAATTAGGCTAACCTTATCTGATAGCCTTAATACACATTTATTTAATATATAAGCCCATATATTATTGGAATTAATTTCAACAATCTCCCACTTGGGCTATATATGAAAATTTATAAATGTGTATTATACCTTACGAACTCATGAATTATGCTATCATTACTAAAAACATCTCCAATCAATCCGGTCCATCAATCATATCAATATAGGATCAAAGTGGTCTTCGTTACATGTAACGTAATTAAACCTATCAATGGTCATGTATATTAATATAATGAACGACATGGATCAAGTATGGATGTGTAGCGAGAAAATTTTATGTAATGTGATCTTAATATGCCTATTTCCTACTGGTCTACCTTAAAACCTTAGTGAGATCAAACCATATCAAAATCAGAGTGTGAATAAATTGAAAATTTTATTTCTACAGAAAAAATGATAAATCATCCATAAAATATGTCTACAACTGAAAACCATCCAAAACACAAACTCTCACTAAAATAACATATCCTTAAGAGATACAAAGCTCATTTGAGCGATGTACTTATGAAAGACCTTTGGTGGTACTCCTTTAGTAAGCGGATCTGCAACCATAGGGTTTGTCCCAATATGCTTTATAGACACTTGATCACTTTATACTCTTTCTTTAATAACTAAAAACTTGATGTCTATGTGCTTCGACTTTGTTGAACTCCTGTTGTTGTAGGAATATAGCACTACTGACTTATTGTCACTAAATATCTTAAGTGGTCTTTTTATTCCATCCATAATTCGCAGCCCAGTGACAAAATTTTGTAGCCATATCCCATGGTTGGATGTCTCATAACATGCTATAAACTCTACTGCCATTGTGGAAGAAGCTATTAGTATCTACTTAGCACTCTTCCAAGAAATAGCTCCTCTAGCTAGCAAGTAGATATAGCCCGATGTAGATCTTCGAGAGTCTTAGCACCCAGCAAAATCAAAGTATGAATACCCAATGATCTCCAACTAATCTGATCTTCTATATGCAAACGCACGACTCGTTTGGCTGCTTTCCAATGATCCATTCTTGGATTACTTAAGTATCTGCCTAGCATCCCAACAATGTATGCACTATCTAGACACGTACAAACCTAAGTATACATCAGACTCCCTACGGCTGATTCATAAGGAATCTTTTGCATCTCTTTAACTTCAAAGTCATTTTTGGGGTATTGACTGAGACTAAACTTGTTTCCCTTAGCGACAGGGGTGTCACCTAGTTTACAATCCTATATGCTAAATCTCTTAATTACCTTTTCGATATAGCTTTTTTGTGATAATCCAAGTATACCTCAAGAGCGATCCCAGTGTATCTGTATGCCTAATGCAAAGGAGGCGTAACCAAAATCCTTCATCTCAAATTTCTTTGATAGAAATCTCTTGGTTTCATGCAATAAGCTTATATCATTGCTGGCAAGCAAAATGTCATCGACATATAAAACCAAAAAAATATACTTACTTCTACTGAACTTATGGTATATACAATCATCAACTACATTCATCTCAAAACGGAACGAGATGATAACCTAGTGAAGTTTATAATACCATTGATGAGAAGCTTGCTTAAGCCCATAGGTGGATTTCTTTAATTTACAAACCATCTTCTTTGCATCTCCTGACATAAAGTTCTCTGGTTGCACCATATAGTTCGTTTCATCAATGTCGCCATTGAGAAACACAATGTTAACATCCATCTGGTAAAGCTCAAGATCAAAATGTGCCACTAATGCCATTATAGTCCTGAAAGAGTCTTTTGAAGAAACCGGAGAGAAAGTCTCTTTATAGTCGATGCCTTTCTTTTAAGTAAAGCCTTTTGCAATACGATGAGCCTTATGTCTCTCCACATCGCTCTTCAAATCCCTCTTGGTTTTAAATATCCATTTGCAACCAATGGGTTTTGCACCTTGAGGCAACAGGACAAGATCCCAAATGTCATTGTTTGTCATGGACTTTATCTCCTCATTCATAGCATCAATTCACTCTTGAGATTTAGAACTTTACATGGCTTGACGGAAGTTGAATGGATCATCTTCCACCACCCCAATGTCAACCTTATGCTCTTGGAGAAATATAATATAATCATCAGGAATCAAACTTCTCCTTTTTCTAATGGATCTTCTTAATGGTATAGGTTCTTGAGGTGGTAGAGTTTGTTTTTCTAAAACAATTTCTAGAATGGGAGGTTCTCCGATATTGTCTTGATTTGGTGCTTCTTGAACAATGTCAGGAATAAGAGCCTAATCAATATCAATAACAGCCGTGGGAATATCAACATATTCCTCTTCAAAGACAAAGTCCTTAAGCTTATCTCCTCCTATAAACTGGACATCCTTAAAGAACCGAGCAGTTCCCATCTCGAAAATCTACCTAGTCATAGGATCATAGAATTTGTAACCCCTTGACCTCTCAGAATATCCAATAAAATAGTAACTGACAGTTTTAGAGTCCAGCTTGTTTTCGTTTGGCCTATAAGGCATTGCCTTATCCCCAAATGTGCAATTGATTCAAACTAGGATTTTTACCTCTCCAAAGCTAATAAGGGGTTTTGATAGTTGCTTTAGTTGAAATTCTGTTGAGTATGTAAGCTGTAGTCTTTAAAGTTTCTCCCCAGAGAGATTTTGGTAAGGTAGAATGACTATCATACTCCTCACCATATCCTTAAGTGTTCTATTTCACTTCTCAGCAACACCATTCATACTAGGTGATTCCAGCATGGTGTACTGTGGGATGATACCGCACTCCTCTAGGAACTTAGCGAACAGTCCTAGACGTTGTTCACCTGATTCGTCATATTTGCTATAGTATTCGTCACCACGGTCAGATCTAATGCTTTTAATCCTTTTGCTGAGTTGGTTCTCAACTTCAGCCTTATAATTCTTGAACACATCTAATGATTGGGACTTCTCATGAATGAAATATAGGTAGCCATATCGTGAGAAACTGTCTATAAACGTAATAAAATATTGTTGACCATTCCAAGAAGTCATAAAGAATGGCCCACAAATATCTGTATGAATTAGTTCTAAGACATTTGAGGCCCTGTTGTCATCTAATCTCCTAATGTTTGTTTATTTCCCTTTTATGTAGTTAACATAAATTTCAAAATCTATAAAATCAAGGGGATCAAGTATCCCTTCTGACATAATCTCTCTATTCTCCGCTTGGAAATATGACCTACGTGCACTTATATGCAAGGTTTCATTAAATGAGGCAATTGTATCAAGCAAATAAAAGTTATCATAAATAGATAAATAACCAAATCCAATAACTTTTGAATTTTGAAAAAGACTAAATTGACCATTTCCAAATGAACAAGAATAACCAAATTTATCCAATACAGAAATAGAAACCAAATTCCGTCCAAATGATGGTACAACATAAGTCTCATTCAAATCCAAATAAAATCCAGTCCTTAATAATAACCTAAATGTTCCTACTGCCTTAACTTTCATTGACTTGCCATTGCCCACATAGATGTATCTTTTACCATCACTTGGCTTTCAGTAGCTTAGGCAACCCTGCATAAACATACTTATATGAGTAGTAGCATTGGAATCTATCCACCAAGTGTGTCTTGGTACCAAAGTTAAATTAACCTCAAAACAAACTAGATTGAGAAGTGTATCTTTCTTTGCACACCATGCGTAATAATTGGTACATTGTTTCTTCTTGTGTCCAGTACCTCCACAAAAGAAATAGGCAAATTCATCACCTTGTCTCTTCTGTTGTTTCTTCTCTGGTGTCGTCCTTGCAGCTTCCTTACCCTTCTTTCTTTTCTTATTCTTGTCCTTAGAGGTTGTAGCCAAATGAGCACTTTTTGCCTTTTCTTGTTTCAGTCTTTCCTCTTCTTGTATACAATATGAAATGAGCTCATTAAGGGACCATTTGTCTTTTTGACAATTGTAGCTCACCTTAAATTGACTGAACTATGTAGGAAGAGTTATCAAAACTAAATGCATGAGCAAGTCCTGAGATAGCTCTAACTTGAGTGCCTTCAGTTTTGAAGTAAGATGAGACATCTCCATGATGTACTCCCTTATATTCCCTTTTCCTTTGTACCTCATTGAAATAAGGTTTGCCAAAAGTGTACTGGTTTTAGCCTTTTTGTTCTTGGCAAACCTCTTATCAATTTCTACAAGGAAACCTTTGGCTACACTAACCTTTTAGGGCATAATGCCCCTAAAAGCTTCTGGAATAGCATGCTTCATGATCATAAAAATCATGCGATTCGAAAGGTCCCAACTTTCCATGTCCCTCTTATCATCAGAGGAACTATTATCTATAAGGTCAAGAGGCCGTTCAACCCTCAACGTAAGGTCCAGATCCATGACACTGAGAACAATAATAGCGTTCTCTTGCCATGCCTTGAATTTTGTACCATAAAGCATAGGAATCGAATTGATGCTCGTAGACATATTAGAAGCAGAACTTGTAACTGAATAGAGAATAAAACAACAAAACAACAAGCTCATATAAGTTCCATGTCAAACTTAAACAAATTCAAATAATGATAAGACCCACCACAAGATACCTAACACGACATTAATATTTAGTCTTTGGACAGAAATATTAACTTGTAAGTGGTACTTTTAGTGTAGTAATCAAACATTGACAATAATAACATGTCAAACAATCAATCTTCCTTTGGGCTAATTTATTGTTCACATGTAAAGAGCTAAATAATTATCACGTGTTTATTGCCACATGTGTACATGCAATTCTGTCAAATATTAGCCTTTCTTTGAGCTGGTTAATATTCAAATAAGTTATACGGACACAGCTATTTATATTCCAAAACAAATTAATTTTCACAAGAGAGGTCACTTTGGTGGCATGTTGCTTCAATTAATTCATTTTAAAATACATATAAAATATCAATATTTGAATTTAAAATTGCACCATAAATGACTAAAATTAAAATAAAAAAAATTAAAATTTTTTAGTCAAAGTCAAAGTCAACGGTCAAAGTTAGTCATTAGAGTCAAACCAGGTCGGATCCTTGTGAGTCGGGTACCGTACGGATGGGTTAACCCTATCCAACTCTTCATCCCAACTCAATTACCCAAACCCAATGACCCATTATTTGACTCAATATTTAAAACCAACCCAAAAATTTGACCCATACCCAATTTCTTCTTATAATGGCTTATGGGCTTAACAAATTTTAGGCCCAACTAAAATAAACCTGATTTGGTAAAGCAATGTAATCCCACAGTTTACCAAAATGGTTTTGCCAATTTAAACCCTTTTTTTTAATTGGTAGCCATTAATGACTAAATGGCCGCCTATCACAAATATGTCATGACTTTGATATCATGGCCTTCCCATTAATGACTGAACGATTTTTTTTAAATAAACGGTAGCCATAATTAAGAATTACTTGACATGCGTGTCAACAATTTCATTCAAACAATTGATTTCATCCTCAATTATATGTATATATATACACACACATACATATATTCATGCATAATAACCAATTCAACAAACTGAATTTTTTTTAGTCTCACTTTTCAGCAAATGTGTCGTATAATGATGAGAAGCATTAATGAGAGAAAAAAAGATTTCCTCTGAAGATGCAGGCTACCGAATAATCAAAACAATAATTTTTTTCAAATTAAATCTCAAGAAAGCATTCAATATCAGTACTGATCAATATATATATATATGTACATATATAATCAAGAATTGAATCCATATTCAACAAACCAAATAATCATAATTGATTTCGACATAAATATTCAACACAAAAATGTTGAGAAAATATTTCTCAATGATTCAACATGAGGAGGCTCTGATACCACTTGTTAGGGAAAACTTTATAGATAAAAACCATCATCAAATCCAAAGTCTCATGTTAATATATCAAGAAATTTAGCGGAAGCAAACCTGAATCCATATGAATTGATGTAATTCTTGAATCCTCTTTTGGTTCTTGATCTTCTAAGTCAAGAAAGTATGATTTCTCTTAGACGAAGTTTTCTCTCTGTCTTTTCCAATGATGGGATGCTAGAAAAGTTACGTACCCTTTGGCTCAGAAACCATAACCTTTTATAATATTTTAACTTTATCTTATTTCTATTTTGGCCTGTCATAAAAATAAAAATTAGACTTTTAAATCTCTATATATAAAATTGGGTCCACACTTTATGGGATGCTTTAATGTCTAAAACTTTATATTTTATTAGATCACTTTAATTAGACCAACCTTATCTAATAGCCTTAATACATATTTATTTAATATATTATCCCATATATTATTGGAATTAATTCCATCAGAAGGTTCTCTAAAAAAAGTCAACTCCTTCTATGGAAAGAAATAATGGGCAATAATTAGAGAAGCTAGCGGGTTCCATAGTAATCTTCGTATAGGGGACAGGTTGTGCCACTCAATATCCGCCAAAGCACGATAAAGTTTTGCTAGAGATTCAATCATTTCTACTATTTGACAAGGTGAATTGGGCCCCTTTGCAAACCACATTAATCAGCCCAAGCCTATTAACACAATTCACAAAAGGCCCTAATGTTTGTTGAGAACCCAAGATAACTTCAGCCTAAAACCTTTTTGAGATGTAAAGAGTGTTGTTTATGTCACCAAGAAGGACACAAGAACCTTGGAATGAGCCTCGAATGTGAGTAACTTGCTCCTAGAAACTAGCTCATTCACCTTTACCCCATGGACTGCCATAAACCGTTGACACCATCTATTTAACTGTGTCTGACCCACATTAAACCACACTGTTGATAATGTTTTGCCTTAGTGTAAAGTTTTTATATCAACATCTGACTTTTGAGCAACACACAATCCTTTTGATAAACTAATAGGAATCACACACTTGAAATCCCTACATTTTTTTATTGCCTTACCAACCTCTCTATATTGTCTTCAACAATCTTACCTTTGAAAAAAATGAGAATCTCAAGTCTGTGAAACCTAATCATCTCCCCTACCTTCTAACTATCGAAGCCCAGGGTGGTCCTTTTTCCTTTTTGTGTTTTTTGTTCTAGTTTTTTTAATCTTTTGTCTTGTTAGTGACCGTGTTTGTTGTTTTTGGGTGCTGGTTGCTTTGGTGTCTTCCGTGACTTTGTTTGGTTTGTTGTTGTGGCTCTGTTAGAATAGATGTCCTTAAAGCATATGATGTTTTGTAAAGGAGATATTTATAAATAAATTAAGTAAATTTTTCATTATATTTGTATGTATGTATTTTGAATATTTTATGAATATCATTAGAGTTCCACAATTATCTAGTGACCTTAAATATTATACATAAGTATTATATACAAGAGGATAATATTTAATGATGATAGTTAAAATGGCCAGTAACATAAAATTAACTATTCAATTAAAGTATAAAACTGGTGCAAGTCATTTCCATTAAGAATGAAATGGTCTCATTCGAACCATTAATATAGTGAATCATTAAATATGTGCACTATACATGATAAAATTATGTAGGACTAGAGCATGATATGATATGAACATCTAATAATTTCTGTTAAATATAACAAGTTCTAATTACATCTCTGATAGTCATATATAAGATGATCTTTAATCCTGAATTATTAACAGACTCTTATTTATACAATTATGTTTTTTAATTTACTCGGTATGAATTTAAGTATTTAATCTTATCCCTTGTATTTTGGAGGCAAAATAAATAAGTAGCCAGGAATGTTAATATTAAAATATGGAATCCATTTCTTCTTTAAACGAGAAACAGATAATTAATTCCTTTGAATATTGATTCAAATCTTGAATAATCTGAGGGTTCAATTCTCGATTAAGTTCATAAATATTTATTATTCATTATAGAATCAATGGCACTCAACAACAAAGAAGCAATTAGAGAGGTTAACAGATTTTACTTAACTCTAATTATAAATTATTTATAGAGGACCAATTTATATTTGATGACTATCTCAAATAGATGACTCTAAGAAATGGTAATTATATCTATAACTAAAGAGTTTAATTAATACATTGATTTAATTAGAGCTTGAAATTATAGGTCTACTAGTCTCCCACTATCCTTACAAACACTGTTTAGATAAGTGAAATTATTAGCTTAATTAATTAATTTATAATTATGAAATTCTAAATTAAAAATTACTCCAAATTAATTAATTATAAGTTAATTTATAGTTTTTAAATAATAAGCTTATTTAAGAAATAATTAATTTTGTAAGGTATACAGTGGGTAGATAGTATGTCGCGGGGGACACCAAATTAACCTTATTTAAAAATGTTGTTTATTAAGTATAGTGGTGAGTAAGAATCGTTCCCGTAGAGGATTGGTTCTAATTAATTTGTTATTATCACTAAAATCTAAGAGACAAGAAAATAAAACACGAAATATGGGGTTTTAGATTTAATTAACTAAATAAAAATTAATAAAAACAAAGAAATTAAATACATATGAAACAATAATAATATAATCGTTAAAGGATCATTCGTCACCACTAAAGAATAATTATAGAATTAATTACAGAATTATATTCTTGATTAACTATTGAATTTACCAGCCGTGGATAACAACAAACTCTGTTATCTCTATCTTTTGTTACTACACAGATTTAATAAGACAAACATGCCACTAAAGCTCTTTTCATTAAACAACTTAGAACAAGCTCTCAAGGGTTAATCTAACAGAAGCATTAAGATTAGAAAGATAGGTTGATCAAGGTAACAACCACGTGAGCTTGGATTATTTAACCTAGGTTATGTATCACATGTAATCATATATAAAAACTTGATAATAATCAATGTCTACAATTCGTTACTAATGATTAAAATAACAGAACAATTACAAATCAAGAATTCTAATCTAGAAATAGAATATTTCCACTTTCTATTTAGTTGGCCAATCAAACAAAACAAGAAAATAATCTTGAACAATAATTATAGAAGGACATAAACAATGTCAATTGGAAAACTAGAAAATAATTCTATAAATTAATCATATGATTATGTCTAGGTTCTCTTTAACCATAAACAAAATTAAACTAAAAATATTGAAAAAGAAAAGAAAGAATGAAGAAAGAAAAGGATGATTTTGGCATCGAAGAATTCTCCATGCGGATGATATTCCTTGAGCCACTACCGGAGCCTCTAGCCCTTTTTCTTCTTCTTCTTCTTCTTCATCTCCTAAGCTAAGAAAACTAAGGAAAAGTTGATAAAAACTTATTACTCTTTGTGTTTCTAAGTGTAGCATTTATAGGTTTGTATTTTGTGGGTGGAAAAAAGCAACTTTGGGTCAATTTAGTTCAATTTTGGAGCCTTAGATTGACGGAACATGTAGGGACAAGAAATGTCCTCTTGGGCGCAAGTGGAGAAAACTCGCACATAAGCAGCAAGTGGCACGTATGGGGGCATAACATTCCCCTCGCAGCCACGTACTTTGTATAGGTTGGTCTTGGGATCAAGCCTTCCACGCACAGGGGTGCACAACTCTCGCTCGTAACCATGTGCTCTACAGTTCATGGCCTAGGGGCGAGCAGTTTCCATGCTCCTACATGGTTGCACGATGTTTTCTCATAAGGGCACGACCCTAGACAACTCGAAGATGCTGATTTGCTCCTAAAACTCCTAAAAATTCAAATTTAGCCCTCGGTTATCTTCTAAAATGAATAAATGGAATTTTAAACTTTAAATCTTTACTTTTCATTCACTATTTTAGCTCAATGCCTTGAAATTTCACAAGATGCAAAATTAAAAAATAAACATAAATTATTCAGGAATTAAGCAAGGAAATATAGGAAAATTAACTAAAAAGTTATATCAAAATAAGCACTTATCAATAGGTCCCATTGTATATGGTGCATACTATAGAGGAAAATGTTCCCTTGTGTAGTTCAAAGCTTGTTCTCTAAGGTTTTATATTTAGAATTTCTATTTTTTTATATATGATTTACTTCACATATTGAAATTAGTTGAATTTAGAAATAAATGAGATTGGCCAACAAGTAGTATTCCTTCCTATACATTTTGATGATCTTGAATAGAGAATCTCTCTATGTGTGGCAACAATAATAGTATAAGGAAAGGAAATATTATGCCTTTTATTTTAATTGAAGATTTCATATTTAAAATTAAAATAAAGGAAGTCTCTAGAATTAATTGGGTCTCCTGTTCTCTATAAATAAAGGCCTCCTCTATTCATCCTACAAAAAAATTATGAATCTTGGAGAAACTAGAGAACTTTGACAAAAACTCCCTTAGGCGTGTAGAGAGAAAAAGAAAAAAAGAAGTGTTCTTCATCTTAGACCTGTTTTGCTTATGCATTGAGATTAATAGGTGATTAAGTAAAAAAGTGACCTTTAGAAATTTTTAACTCCGTCTACGCTCACCCGTTCATCCATTTAGTATCAAGGACTAGGCAAGAAAGACAGTGGTTTCAAATAGAAAATGGTTGTCTCCCATTGAAGAATAATTTTGATTTCTTATCTCATTCAAGTAAGCAAAATTATATATTAATTTAGCATTAAATTAATACAATCTATAGCATGTTTTTACTTATTTTTGTCAAAATTGTTTTCAAAAATCAATCGTGGATTGCTTTTGTAGGCTTATGGGACCTTTCGTTTGGTTGATTGAGACGTTCGGTTTAGCAAGAAAAAAGTTATAATTTAGACTTACTAAGCCAAGAAATTTTTCCAATGGGGTGCGAATTAAACCAAAATTTTTTACTAAAACACATTATTATTATTTAGTTAGAGTAATTCAATTTTTGAAATTTTTGATTCACAAAATTATTAATTCATATAATATTATGGTTGAGTTGTTGTTTATTTGTTATTTTAGAATTGAAATATAAAAGGTTGTTGGGAATATTGGCTTAGACTAAAACTTTTGGCTCTAACCAATATCATTATAGTGTTTTTATTATAAAATTTGAATTGTTATAGTATTTTTTTATTAAAACTAATGATTCACACCAAAGTTCTTAGACATCCTAAATATTTAAAAGATAAAATTCATGAGAATAATTAAAACCTTTGTAAAAGTTCTAATATAAATAGTATAAAAAAGGTCTCAACGAAGTGAAATAAGAAAAAAAAAAGTGTAAAAAAATTTGTTATTAAGCTTATACCATAAAGGAGCCACCTGGGCCAGTGGAGGCAACTGCCCCCACTAAGCCTAATGTGGCTCCGTGATTATTTAATAAAAGTGTCAGTGTGTTGCTGCACATTTCTATTTGTAATATATATCATATATATGATATATAACCATGTGTAGAGTCAACAATTGTGAGAGTTGTCCCTTGTCAATAATGTTATCTACACATGCAATGTTGTGATTTAAAAAAAAAAAATACAAATTTCCATAGTTCAATCTAATGCATACTGGTTACTTTTCATCAATTTTGGGTCTAGCCTAAAAATTACATATTAGATTTTTTATTTTTATATGAAATATTTTTATTTTTTTAAAAAAATTATGGGCTCGTTTGATATTGTTTTGAGAACTTTCCAATATGTTTTTGCATATTTTTTGAGGTAAGAATTTCAAAAACATTCTCAGCAAAATTTTAAAAAAATTCTCATTTTTTAAAACAAAACTATTTTCACTTATTTTGAAAACACTACCAAATGGATATATATCTTCCCCAAAAGGGATGTTTTTTAAAAAAATTTACACTATATTAAAGTCCCTATTCAAAAAAACAAAAAAGAAAAATTACATCTTATATCACTTGTTTCCCATCTATTTTTTTATGCTACAAAAATTTAAAAAACTTATGCCACTATTTCTTATTCTATTTTTTTTCTTTTCTTTTCCCCCCCCTTTTTTTTTTCTTTTTAACTTTCCTTTTCTATCTCTTCTTTCACTCTTTCTCTCTCCTCCATTTCTGGTGACCAAAGATTGTCGCCCATCACTGTCGGCATCACATAGAGCCATCATCGTCATTGCCTTAGATTTGTTGCCATCTCATGGAGTAAGATATTGATCACTGGAGTTGTATGGAGCCATCTGATATAAGCCTTAGTAGCCGCTCAAGCCTTGTGTCATCGTTGTCCTTGCCATCATAGTTTGAGCCTTTCATCTCTGATCTTGTCAAAGTCCAAGCTGCTCACATCCATTTAAATCTAAAGACAAAGAAGCAACAAAGACAGAGGCTCGACAATGATGAAGAAGAATTATGCATCTCCATCTCCGATCTTGTCCGATCAAATTCGAGCCATTTGCATATGATCTTGTTCGATTTGAGTTGTTCACGAAGGAGCCTTACCAACAACAGAGAAGAATCATGATGTCCTTGTCTAACCTTACAGCCCCAAGAGTTGCTGATTGAAGTCTATCGCTGAAGTTGCTAATCGAAGTCCACTATCAGAGGAGGAGGAGGAGGAGGAGTAGTAGTAGTTGTTGTTTTTCTTTTTTTTTAAGTGACATTGCAAGTGTTGTATATGAGAAGATGTCGACAGTTAATATCCATGTATTAAATGAGTTATGCATTCAAGATGAAAAGTAACGTGCAAACAAACCCTTCTTAAATGAGAGTTCAAATAAGAAAAAAAAAATATTGAAAGAAAACTTGAAGTTGATAGAATCTCATTTTTGTCCTTACAGATGACCCATGTGTGAATCACATGAGCTTAATTTCGTTTATTTGAATGGAAAATCGGAAGTTCAAGGGGCAAATAAAGAGTTTTGAAAACTTAGGGAGCAAAGTAGTGATTTTTAAAGCTCACGGGGTAAAATGGGGAGTTTGAAAGTTCAAGGAAAAAGTAATGATTTTTAAAGTTTATAGGGCAAAATATGAGAGACTTTAAAGTTTAAGTGCCATTACTGTCAATAGCAAAAAAAAGGAAAATCATTTTTCACTCTTACAAAACAAAAGATTTGAGAAGTAATTCTAAAACCCTTTTTTTCTTAATTTCAGACGAAATAAAATTTTTTTACTTATTTTTTTAGGGTTACTAGCTTTACAGGTCTCTAAACTTTTAACATTGTGATAATTTGGCTTTAAATTAATGTAATAAGCTAAAATAGTCCATGAATTAATTTTTAATAGAAAATCAATCCTATTTGTTAGCCACCATTAAAATTTAAATGGAAAATATCACAGTAGCTAGGGGCGTTCATCAGATCAACTCAATTGACCAAATTGACTAGTCCAATCCAATCCATTTTTAGCAGATAACCAATTTCAATTAGATTAGATTAGATATCAATTCTTAAAAATCGACATAGATTGGATTGGATGTTCATTTTACCTTCAAAACATCCGATCTAATTCAATTTATTCTTTATTTACATTACTTACTCAAAATTATAAGTATATATGTATTTATATTATTGGTTTAAAATTAAAAGTCTATTATCTTTCCATATTCTTATACGCACAAATTATTTTCTTTGAAGTATTGAATTTTTAATCAATTTTGAAATTTATAATTTAGAGTTATATGCATATTTATATTTGTGGATGTTAATTTTTACTTCCTCTTTTCTTTTTTTTTTTCTTCAAATTGTAGTCCAACTTTGTTAATATATATATATATATATATATATATATATATTAAGCATAGAAAAAGACAAGAGGACACACAAAAGCCTTAACTTGAAAATCGATTGAACCAATCCAATCCAAACCGATCTTAATCGGAGTAGATTGGCTTGGATAATATGTTTCCATCATATTGGATTGGATAACATTTTTATTATTTTCTAAAATTGGTTGGACTGGATTGGATGAACACCCTAACAGTGGCCTTTACCTTGCGACACGCCTCTCCATAGCACTGATCTCACATTACCCCCTAACTGCACTATCTTTGCAACAAAACCACCTTGTACCTATCCCACCAATTACTGCACCCAACTAGCCACACTATGACACTATGCTATCATAGTGTCACTGTGTCAGCTATTTCTATTTTATCGTATTAAATTAATTTAAGAACTAAATTGTTACTGTGTTAAAGTTTATGGACTATTTTAATATATTAAATTGATTCAAGAGCCAAATTATTACAACGTTAAAAGTTCAATGACCTCTAAGGCTATTAACCATTTTTTAACTAAAATCACAAATTCGATTTCAGAATAGGAAACTAAATAGGCCATTTTTTCTTTGACAAGTACAAAAGGCAAAAAGAAAAAGAAACTTATGAGACCTTTTGTGATTTTATTTTTCAATCGTCCGATTAAAATTCGATAGTATAAGATCTAAATCTCACATAAACAAAAATAAACATAATTTCACCCTTTTTTATTTTCATATCAAAATTTTTAAAATAACAAATAAAAAAATACTAAAAATGTTAGCCAGGTTTGTCCGTTGGGGGTTGGTAGGTCATCATTGGCAGGGTAAGTCTTTTTTCAGTAGATGGATGGCGACGAGGGAAGGGACTCGCTACATTGACCACTATGACTTCGAGACTCCATTGGAAGGCTCTGCTTGTAAAGGGCTCAACGTCGACTACGGGGTAGGGGGAGGTTGAAAGGTTTGGGGGGCTCGATGATTGCGAATCGATAGCTACTCGTCGGAGACGTCCCAATTAGCGACGAAGGTAAATGGGCTATAGGGTTTAAGATGGTTGCGATGGCATAGCAGCAAGGTCGCAAACGGTCCACAGTGGTCGTGAACTCAATCTGACTAGTGCGACCCATGGTGGTTGTGACTTTCGCGATGAACCTTCGTGATCCTTGTGAGTAGCATTACGATAAAATCGCGACACATGAGATTTGCAACCACCCTTGCAAGGGCCCTAGCATTAACTGTGATCGAATCTTCCCATGAAATTGGTGGGTTATGACCCGTCATTGTTATTTTGGTTGTGAACAATGGTGGGTCACCCCAGATCTGAATATTTTCCATTCTTTGAGTGCCGATAACTCCATCCGATGGCGGCAAATGAGTAGAGCAATAGCAACAACACTAAGGCCCGTTTGTTTTTGTTTTTAGAATTTTTGAAAATTTTTTCGTATATTTTTTGAGACAAAAATTTTAAAAGCACTATCAGCACAATTATTAAAAAATTCTCATTTTTTAAAACAAAAACATTTTTCCTTATTTTGAAAGCAACACCAAACGACCCCAAAAGTTTTTTTTTTTATTCAAACATTTTTTTTCTTTTTGTTGATTTTTATTTTTTTATTTAGTGCGTTCGACTTAATTGAACTTTTGTTGAGCTTATTTGTTTTTTATTATTGGATTCAAATCTTGTAGGCAAAAAAAAAAAAAAAGATTTTATTAATAGAAATTTTAGAGGTTGTCAGCATAGCATTTTCAAAAAAATAAAAAGGAGAAAAGCAATTCAAGAGGTGGGGAAATATCCCAAAAAAAAAAAGAAAAAGAAGGCAAGGAGATGTCCAAATTGGCGTCAAAAAGTGGGGGGTCCTTTTAAGCATTGGATAAACAACAAAATACGTCAGAGACTGATCAGAAACTCAGAAGGAGAAGCAGAAGAAGAAGAAGAAGAAGAAGAAGAAGAAATTTGTTTGGAATTGGGGGATACAGAAATTAGTGAAAGCCCTCAGTGATTGGTAAGCACATTCTATATAACGCCGTGCTTTGGGCTTGGGCATTAATCGGATCCCTGTCAGAAAGCATTTTTTTTTTTTTTTTGGGTAGAACGCGTCAGGGCTAAATTAGTTTTCAATCTTCATGGCGTCGTTGGAAGGTTTCGATGAAATCCATCTTCTCATTGTCCAGGTAAGCATTGCTTCATCAGTCTTCTCTACTTTACACCTCATTTTGTTTCTCATTTCATGTATTATATTTATATATTTACACATTATATGCTTGAAACGGAAATTTTGTTCTTTTAAGTACAGATGATGGCGTGCTTGGAAAAGGGGCTGGACATTTTCTATCACTTCGCCATCCCAAATCTGGTAAATGCACAAGAAGGATTTTTTGTTTTTTGTTTTTGTTTTTTTTTTTTTTTTTTGAAATTGTTTTTACTTAGAATTTTTAGTTTTTTTTTTTTTTGTTCTAATACTTAAAAACACAGTTTCCCTTTTGAATTTATCTCCCTAGTTTTATCCATTGTCGTTCAAATAACTTATTTGAGCTCTGGGACTTTGTACATAGTCAAAGAATAAATAGTTCACAAGTTAGAGATGTTATGGTTTAGCTCATTGTGAGGATGTTTCAACTTGAAACTGTGAAAATTTTCATTTTCATTTTTTCAATTATTTTGCAGGAACTGCGACACGCTATCTGCTTTCCAATGACATGCTTCAAGAAATTCATTGGTTTAAGCAACCATATACCTCTTGGTTTTTGGGGGATTATGTTACTCGAGGTAGATATTCTGATTTTTTTATGACCTGTGGGAAGTTTAATTTAGGTTTATATTTTGTAGTACTTGGAACCCTGTGAAATTGTTCACCGCGCCTACGCGATATTATTTATATCTTGTTGATGTTTGTTGTTGTTTTCTTCATCAATTATAATAAACTTTTTTTTACGGCTTTCCTTGTCTATCTGGATTCCGTTGTTATTTGCGTCTTTTTTTTTTAAACAAAAGAATGTCTGTATCTGAATATGTGCCCACGTAAATATGATGTCTGGCTTGCTTCCTCTCCTCTCGGACCTATGATAATGTTACCTTCTGGGACCTTCATGGTACAATTTTTAGATATCTGGGTTTCCTATAAGTGTTGATATCTTAAGAGAGGATGATGTTACAAATGTGTTTTTCACCTTGATGATAAATTTTGTGATTCATATGTGCTACATTCAATACTCGAATTCCTTGAAAAATAGATGCAATGAAAATACATTGACTATTTTGGCCCCTTTTCCTTCCTCCACCTTCCCTTTTATTTGCTAATGATTTTGGTCATTATTAATATGTTTTCTGAAAGTATTGCCAAGTTTCCTGTAGTGTTTATAACCAATTCTCCTTTCCTTTCATTTATTCTTCCTGTATAAAATATTCGCTTGAGATGTCTTTGGGTGGTTCTCTGCTATGGTTTTCCATTTTTTTGTGTGTGTATGGTTGCATGTGAGTGAAAATTTACATGTTTGTTTATTATTGTCAAGTTGTTCTTTGATGCAGACGGCAGCCTATATACTGCCACTCCAGTTGATCCTGTTTTCATTTTTTTTCCCATATTTGATGAAGCTAGAATGAAGGTAATTTTGTCGTTCAAAATGCATTACCTTACTCTCGGTGACATGGTAGCTCTTTGCAATTATTTTTCAATTTAGCCATTCTAATATTACCTTGGTGACTCTGTGTTTCCTTTGAAATGATGCAGACAGGAGATGATCTTGGAAAGTTTAGGCAGTTGGATGAGATAATGTTAATCGATGACTACCCTGGATATCAACATTTATCGTCTGTTGCAGAGAATTCAATGCAGCTAGTCTGTGAAGTCAAGGGTCATCCCTTGCCCATTGTCTTCTAATTCAATATCACATGGAACCTTTGCTAAATTAATGAATTAAAATCTGATATGTTATGGTTTGATTTAATTTTCTTGTAAAGAGTATGGGGCTCTAGCTTTTGTCATATAGGATTTGAAATAATATAACAGTTCTAAAGATCCGCAATTTGACACAAATGTCAACCTCTAATTATAATGAGCCATCAGGGAATTCGAATACTCTTTTGTTCTTGATTTTCACAATCCTATTCTATGATGTGTCTATTCTTAAAAAGTGAAGAAAAAGCTTCTCCCTAGTGGCAAAATTTTACACCCTTTACCCTTTGACAGTTTAATTGGATAGACTGATTTATTTTGGATTTTCTAGAACGTAAATATGTAATCATAAAACTGTGTATCAGTATTATGTTGGGTTAATATTATTTTGAAATGATTGTGTTTGCTTTCACTCTGTTCTTAGAAATTGGTTCCTCAAAATTTTTTAGGCTTGACGATTCCAAGGTTCTGGGTTGGTTGTATCACAAGGTACCATGATTAAACTCTTGATGTTTGGTGATTTATGTATTTTCAGAAGACCATTATTTTTGACATATGAAGAGGTAATTGCATGTGAAATCTCATTAGCGTTGCTGTGAGATAAAATATTCTACAAGAGCTAATCTTTCATTCTTAAAGCTTGTTTATAGTTTGCAATAGTATTATTGGAGGCATAAATGTGGATTATAGAGCACGTCAGTTGCTCTCTTGGATTTTGATTATTTCAGTGATTATATATTTTTTTGGGTTAAAAGTGGTTATATCTATTTGTCTTATCATGTGGATGATTCCTTCTATTTCTTATGCTGATTTAGGATATCCATTATTTTTGTAAGCGGATATCCAATATTATCTTAACTAGAGGTAGTATAAGGTCTTCACTTTGTGGGTGATTTTGCTTTTCCTGTTTAGAAGGAAAATAATTTTACTTTTCACTGATCGTTTCATTTTTGTGTCCTGTGATTGCAGGTGTGTCGGCTAAAACAGACGTTACTAACTTTGGACAAAAATTATGCTGCACAAGATGAGAAAGATACATGTATAGTTTCAGTGATAAACAGCTAATGATGTTTTTCAGTTACTGAATTCCCTCATTCTAAATGTTGGTGGAATTTTTTCATTAATTCCTGTTGCAATAAACAGATAACATTTGAGGCAACAAATAGATGTGAATAGAACTTGTGGCAGTTTCTACATAATGTATATGCTTGTGCTTATTTGTGCTTGCTTCATCTGCTGTACTGTAAACTAATATTGCAAGGAATTTGTTCATGGTTCCAGTTTGGCATGAATTATCAGTTTGTTGTTTATTAATTTGGTACTATTGCCGGTGCAGTATCGGATGCAGTTTCTATCTTGAGCCAGTATTTAAAGGATGACCCTTGTTTGAAGCAACACTGTAGCCATTTGAGGTATAGTGCTAAAAGTATCCTACAACTCTTATTTAAAAAAAAAAATGCAGTCTGGCATTGAGATAACCTTTTTTTATCTTCTTTTAATGGGTTAATCAAGTCTAGTTTATTTTAACATGTTTGCAGGTTAAACTAATTAGAAGTGAATAGAAAAGCATCAGAAATTGAATTTGTACCAAATGCTGCAGAAAGTAACAAAGGTTCTATCGCCTCACAGGTACGAGGTCCTGGATGCAAGGTTAATTCAATTCTAATATATTACATAGAACCTCAAGAAAGAAAATAATAATAATAATAGTAATGATAATGATAATAATGATACTGGTGATTAACAGACGTGCTTCTAGTTAAATCTCTTCTATTTGTTCTTCTTGTTTCAGTTTTTTTTATTGTCTTCTTAGTATTGGCTCAATACACACACACACACACACACACACACATTTTTTCTCCTTTATTTGATCTCTTTTATTGTGATTTACGTTAAAATGCCTAGTGACATGTGACAGTTGAATTTTCCGAAACTTTCCCATTATGTTCTTAGTTAAACACTTGGTCATGTAGAATACCGATAATTTCAGAAACCAGATTAATTGTCAGGAAATTGATACCTAGACCAGGTTTTGCAGGCAAAAGTAGGTAGGAGGGAGATTCAATTGAGGGGAGAAGGATTGTACGGCGGGGTTTTGCTTACTTTCTGTTTCGGAAGTTGGGACTATCTATGCGGCTCCTATAATCTTTACTAGCTACTCCCACTGGTTTTTGTAGCCTTTGTTTGTTGTTTTTTAGGAGAAGAATAAGGGTGGCAATAAGACCACAAGAGCTGGAAGGCAAACTAAGAAGGCGAAAGTTGAGACAGAATCACGTAACATGAAAGAAATGTTTTCTAGAGCTTCAAGAAGGAAGAATTGAATATGAAGTTTGTGAAGACTTATTTTTTCAGAGCCTTTGGAGAAAAAAAAAGAACCCGATGTGGAGCATTCATTAACACTAATGAACGATGCCTAGTTGTATTGTATTTACTGTTAGACATGTATGCCCTAATGGAGTAAAAATGTAATGAGTTTTTGAAGACATTTTTTATCAATAAAGAATTCATTTATTATTCATATACCAAATCTTGTCCTCTTTACGTTCATATTTGTTGAATGTATGATAAGCAAACAAT
>CAMOHE010046427.1:65322-79990 GCA_946598075.1 Artocarpus hirsutus | reverse complement strand
GTATAAGGTCTTCACTTTGTGGGTGATTTTGCTTTTCCTGTTTAGAAGTAAAATAATTTTACTTTTCACTGATCGTTTCATTTTTGTGTCCTGTGATTGCAGGTGTGTCGGCTAAAACAGACGTTACTAACTTTGGACAAAAAATTATGCTGCACAAGATGAGAAAGATACATGTATAGTTTCAGTGCTAAACAGCTAATGATGTTTTTCAGTTACTGAATTCCCTCATTCTAAATTTTGGTGGAATTTTTTCATTAATTCCTGTTGCAATAAACAGATAACATTTGAGGCAACAAATAGATGTGAATAGAACTTGTGGCAGTTTCTACATAATGTATATGCTTGTGCTTATTTGTGCTTGCTTTATCTTCTGTACTGTAAATTAATGTTGCAAGGAATTTGTTCATGGTTCCAGTTTGGCATGAATTTTCAGTTTGTTGTTTATTAATTTGGTGCTATTACCGGTGCAGTATTGGATGCAGTTTCTATCTTGAGCGAGTATTTAAAGGATGACCCTTGGTTGAAGCAACTCTGTAGCCATTTGAGGTATAGTGCTAAAAGTATCCTAAAACTCTTATTTAAAAAAAAAAAATGTAGTTTTGCATTGAGATAACCTTTTTTTATCTTCTTTTAATGCGTTAATCAAGTCTAGTTTATTTTAACATGTTTGCAGGTTAAACTTATTAGAAGTGACTAGAAAAGCATCAGAAATTGAATTTGTACCAAATGCTGCAGAAAGTAACAAAGGTTCTATCGCCTCACAGGTACAAGGTCCTGGATGCAAGGTTAATTCAATTCTAATATATTACATAGAACCTCTAGAAAGAAAATAATAATAATAATAGTAATGATAATGATAATGATAATAATGATATTGGTGATTAACAGACGTGCTTCTAGTTAAATCTCTTCTACTTGTTCTTCTTGTTTCAGTTTTTTTGACTGTCTTCTTAGTATTGGCTCAACACACACACACACACACACACATTTTTTCTTGTTTATTTGATCTCTTTTATTGTGATTTACGTTAAAATGCTTAGTGACATGTGACAGTTGAATTTTCCGAAACTTTCCCATTATGTTCTTGGTTAAACACTTGGTCTTGTAGAATACCGATAATTTCAGAAACCAGATTACTTGTCAGGAAATTGATACCTAGACCAGGTTTTGCAGGCAAAAGTAGGTAGGAGGGAGATTCAATTGAGGGGAGAAGGATTGTACGGCGGGGTTTTGCTTACTTTCTGTTTCGGAAGTTGGGACTATCTATGCGGCTCCTATAATCTTTACTAGCTACTCCCACTGGTTTTTGTAGCCTTTGTTTGTTGTTTTTTAGGAGAAGAATAAGGGTGGCAATAAGACCACAAGAGCTGGAAGGCAAACTAAGAAGGCGAAAGTTGAGACAGAATCACGTAACATGAAAGAAATGTTTTCTAGAGCTTCAAGAAGGAAGAATTGAATATGAAGTTTGTGAAGACTTATTTTTTCAGAGCCTTTGAAAAAAAAAAAAGAACCCGATGTGGAGCATTCATTAACACTAATGAACGATGCCTACTTGTGTTCTATTTACTTGGTAGTCGCCGTTTTGTCGTTCTCATCGGTTCTCACGTTGTTCCTCTCATCTCATGATCAACGTGAATTGTGTTGCCTTGTAAAATTTATTACATCTTTGTCAGATCTAATTTGGCAAATTGATTTATTATGAAGATGATGCATCAAGAATATTTATGTATTTCATTTTAGTTTTATTTGTATCAAATTAGTTTACCCATAATAGATTGACATTTTTTTTAAAAAAACATAATAGATTGATGTTGAAACTAGAACCGTTGAACATATGTTATTAGTTTGACAGGATGGATAGAACTGTTGGGTAAAACTATTTTTACTGTATCATGTGAAAACTTTATATTATAGCGATTTTTTTATTGTTACTGTGGCATGTAAGAGTTTTACATTGTTTGTAACTGAGAAAGTGGTTTAGACTACTTTTGTCAACACCATAGTTCAACATATGTTGAGTACTGCTACTATAAGCTATTTGTTCAATCTCATTCTATTTTCTGCTTCTTATAACATGTGATTGGAGTAGAAGCCAATATTTAAGTTCTATTGCTGGTGCAAATATATTTGCTTTTTTTTTTTTTTTAAAGGGAACAAATTTTGGATTTGTTTTGGTTTTGTTTTTGTTTTTGTTTTTGTTTTTGTTTTTGTTTTTTTTTTTTTTTGTTTTTTTGTTTTTGGCTATAAACTAAAGAGGGAAGATTAGCATGTCTGATCCATATTAAAGCTATTATAACAAAAAAGGGTTTTTTGTTGGATTGAGAAGGGAAAATTAAAATATCTCTTTAGTCGAAATTGTCATGTTGTTTCTGAGTAGGAGTTGACAAATTGCAATCTTAACACGTTTTCTAAAGTCATAATTTATGATAAAATACAATAATTATATAAAATCATCAATATATAAAAATGAAGCAGACGTCCCAAATTTGATGCGTGTCATAAGTAACCTTTTGAGGCAAAGCATCTAAACCTGTAGTAATTGGATATACCTTGCGAAAGCCAAGAGGTAGCATCACTAATAAACATGACAAACCAACCCCACAATTGGATATTTTTTTATAAAATAATATAATTTTTTGTTCATAATAAGAAGCATCCTTGGATATCTTCCAATTGGTTTCTTATAGCATATTTTTATTCCTTTTTCCTTGGAAATATCGTGGTCTCTTACAAGGCCTTCTTTGAAGCCATAAGCTCAAATAGCCTCCGGTGGCCATTCATTCTCTTTCATGGGCAGAGAGGAATAAGGGAATATACAAATTCTTTATCCATCTCAAGAACATAATCAAGTGTAAGATACTTCTCCTTATCTCTCTCTTTCTCTCATCGTTCTTTATTTGTTTTGTTTTTGTTTTTCCCCATCTTCCTTATTCAGAGAGTTAGGAATTATGAGGAAAGTGATCCAATTCCACTTGGAAACTTTTGTTGCTTGCCTCATGGGCCGCATGTTGTTCTGTGGTGGTATAACACTAACATCATGAGAATTCCAGTTATGCTTAGATTCTTGTTTGTATAATGCCCAAAATTGCCCCATCAGTTTAGTCACGTCCTCACCCTCTTAGACAAATTTTTTTTGGGCTCGGTCTCTGCCCAAAAAATGTTCACAAAGTTGATCCTTGCAAAAAAAAAAATAAAAGGTTCACAAAACATGTAACTCATAAGATTTTTAGGGAGTTGGTATTTTAGAATACATAGAGACAACGGGTTTTCCACTAGAGATTTGTGTTGTGTGTCTTTTGCTATTTATGTTGAGTTTGTTCTTAAGTTCAACCTTATCCAAAGAAAAGTTTTCTGATAGAAATGGCCTAATTAGGAGGGGACCACTAATAGAAGAAAAAAGAATGGCTATAGAAGTTCTTAAATCCAACGGCTCTAACTGATAGGCCGTGTGAACAACATCGTTGACAACTTTATCTTTGAGAAAGAGTAAGAATATATTCTGAGATCCTGAGATATATTTCCTAAAAGATACTATTCTACTGATCTAGCCAAAAGGGTAGTTATAGAGGTGAATCTGCATAACGTATTTGTCTCTTTGTCTTAATTTAAATGGGAAACAATTGAATACAATGCTCTTAACTACATATCTAATTCCTCAGGCTTGTACCCAAAAAAAAAAAAAAAAAAAAAAAAAAAATCTAATGTCTTGGCTAAAGTTCTATAGCAACAAATAGTAATGGTGGCTCAATTCTATGAACCATTGTATAACTCCCTAATGGACTATTTTAAAAGAGAATAAAATAAGCCCACCACAGCCACTAGGCAAGGGATGACTTATCAGCACTCTCTTACCTAGTAGTTAAGGATTAATTGTCATAGTCCGCAATGAGGTTGAAATTATGCCTATCATCGGCTTGCTGAATTCGGCTTGCACTAATGTGATTTGGAATCCTTGGATGCTAGAGGATGAAAACATAGGTCATCTATTTTTTTTTTGTTTTACCTTTGGTGTTAGTAGATTGTCAAAGGAACAGTCGATTGAGATATTAGGAGACTGTTGTCCCCTTTTTGATTAGCCAAAAAAAAAAAAAAAAATCTACCGTTGATCTACTAAATATTCTAAATTCCCTTGAAGAATATTAGGCACCACCACTTCTCAAAAATTTGAAAACATCAGGCAGGCATCCACAATTTGAAGACGTTATTGATTTCCCAATTCCATTTTGCACTTTTGTAAACGTCACTCTTCTTTGTGCTTCATCTTTTTTCTATTTATTGGCCATCAAGTTTTCAGGGAAAACAGATAAAGGCGAAGCTTCAGACCATTTTTCTCAGCCCGTAGCTGCAATGGAAACGCCTGAAAACCGAGCCAAATCGACTGATATGACAGATATTATCGCCTTCTTATCATCTGAAGGGGTTGAATTCCTTCTATCTGGTGAAGGAAAGGTAATAATACTCTTACCAAAACTTTCACTTGTTGTTTGGCTTTTCATTCTAATATTACACCCCCCAAGTAGTTCTTGCAATTCTTCTTCACGATTATATAAAAAAAAGGCTTGTTAATGCTTAAGAAATTTGCAATATTTTAACTTTTTCCGAATTGTATGTATGAGTAATCCGTATATCTACTTTCTCTTTGGTTGCATGAGGATCACATGTATACTCTTGGTCCACCTCCTAATAGCTTAAATTTTTAAAAGAATTAGTAATCTAACATGGCATTAAAGAATGAGATGTTGAGTAGCACTTAATGTTCTTGTAATTGTAATCTCTGAATTGATAATTACGTGTTAGGTCTTGTAATTACTATTTCTATTTGACCAGCAAGATTAGAATATAAAACTATTATCAGATCAATTCTTAATAGCTCACGTTTTTTAGAGAATTGGTAATTTAGTTTTTCTAGCTTATATTTAATGACCTAAAAAAGGGATTTTTTTTTTTTTTTTTGGTTTTGTTTCTAAGAGCAGGTGCCATTGTCATCATGTCATGGAAAGACAAATTGCCTCTTTTTCTCTGCAAATTGGTGTAGGCCTTGCAAAGCTTTCACCCCACAACTAGTGCAGCTCTACAATTCTCTCAGAATTAAAGGAAAAGAGCTAGAGATTGTCTTTGTTTCCTTTGACCATGATGACTCCAAATTCAGGGAACATTTTAAGCGCATGCCATGGCTGGCTGTCCCCTTTGATGCAAATCTACATAGGCGGTTAAGCGAGAAGTGCCGCGTTGATCGCATCCCGTCGCTCATTCCATTAAGTTCGGATGGAATTTCGATCGAAGAGGACTTGATTGGGTTGATTGAAGAGTATGGTGCTGAAGCATTTCCGTTTACTAGGGAGAGAAGGGAACAACTAAAGGCTTTTGACAAGGCAAAGCGTGAAGGAGGGAAATTGGAAGAACTTTTGGCACATGAAGGACGTAACTATGTCGTTTCTAAAGATGCTAGACAGGTAGGTAGTTTAATGCTTCCTATCACTAGGCTCACCAAGTTCTCTTTACTAGTAACTACTTTTTGGTCAGTTGAAACTTTTACTAGATGCATTTTCAAGGTTCACACATTACCGATATTTGGGTAACTTACAAGAATCTCTCCAAATGTTTTAGCTTATGAAAAATGTCATCCAACAAACCACTTATTAAAACCACCCCTTTATCAGAAATTGATGATTTATTAAAAGTCCAAGTTATTCTCCATTCTTACTCTTTCATGAGGTAATGGAGAGAGAATTTAGGTTTCTAATTTTTTTAGGTTGAATTATAATAGGTAAAATAATAAATGTGTAATTTATAGTTTAAAAAATAAAATAAAAAAGTACAGTTTTAAAAAGTTGAAAAGAAGATGACATTTTTAATAAGGGTTGTTTATAAGGGGCATTTTATGTAGTTTTCTCTTGATTATTTGGTATTAATTATAGCTAAATAATTGTCACATAAATTTGTGTATCACAAATTTTCTTTCATTGAACGCTATTACACATGCTAATGACCCTATAAAACTGTAGAAAAGCATTATTATTTTTCCTCTTTTTAACTAAAAAATAAAAATAACTATATACACATTTGGCCTTTTGTTTTACCACACGTCATTCCACATTCTTGACTGTTATTATATTTTAATTTGAGCAATCTTATTCATTCAACTTAAGTTGAGATCAGTCAAACAATTTTACCTTTTATGCACTTTTTTTGACAACCAATTTTTGTAGATGATGATGATGAAAATAATAAGAGTTAGTAGTAGTAGTATTGAGCATCTTCAATATAAACACTAATGTTAGTGTTATATCTATTATTAAAAAGTGTAAAATGACATATTTGATGTATTATTTTGTTTTATGCTCTAATACATAATACTATTTAAAATGTCATATTTACTTTTTGTCTTAATTATTAAACATGAAAACTTTTAAAAGTAAAATTTTAATTTTAAAACATTAAAAAGGAAGAATATTGTAATTATTAAAGCAAAAAAAGTCCATATATCAATCAATAGGAATCAAATGTCATGTTTGCTATACGCAAAATTTGATGAAAAATTAGTCATAAAGTTTAACATATAACAAATTTAGCATTAAAAATAACATTATATTGAAGAATTATTTTTTATAATTTGATACTAAATTTATCATTGACACATCAATTTAGAATTGTATTGGATGTACTCTTAATTGCCTGCATCTCCTTATGCCCATTTGTAGACACCAGTCTCCAAACTTGTTGGAAAGACGATCGGCCTATATTTTGGCGCCCATTGGAGCCCTCCTTGCCGAGCCTTCACCACGAAACTCGCGGAAGCGTACAACACGCTCATGAACGCCAATGAACAATGCCCATTGGAAATCATATTAGTATCCACAGACAGAGATGTCAAGGAGTTTGAGCTCAACATAAGCAACATGCCATGGCACGCCATTCCATACGAGGACAGAACCCGGCAAGACCTCTGCAGGATCTTCGACATAAAAGAGATCCCGGCCCTGGTCCTGATCGGAGCGGATGGGAAATCCGTGACCACAAATGGGAAGACCATGGTGTCATTATATGGTGCCGAGGCATTTCCCTTCACAGAGTCAAGGATAAGAGAATTGGAGGCCGGTTTGAGAAAGGAAGGAGAGGCTTTGCCTTCCCAAGTGAAGGATGTGAAGCATGAGCATGTGCTCAAGTTGGACATGGCCAAAGCATATGTGTGTGATTTCTGTAAAGTGCAGGGGAGATTCTGGGCATTCTCTTGTGATGTGTGTGACTATGATCTTCACCCAACTTGTGTGGAAATGGGATCTTAGATTGTACCAAGTCAATTCGGGGGAGGTACTCTTGTATAATTGGAACAACCAAATTGGTGATTTTTAATGTGATTTTGTTTGATATTATTAAGGAATAAAAACTTGATAATTGTATAATTTGCATGCATAGTTGCATAAATGTTCACCAAATTTAAATAGAACACGCCTACCATTACATTTCCTATGAAATATTGCCACTCGTCAACGATACGTTTACATATGGATATGTTATTTCATATATTCGTATATATTATTTTTTTCATTACAAAAAAATATGTATACATTATTAATTAAAAAAATGACACTGCACTTGTCATAAAAAAAAAAATGCTGAGATCACTCTTCACTTTATTTGTCACTTTTTATTTTGTTCTCTTGCCGCATGTCATAAGCACAATTACAAACCATCAAGTTATCTTTTACTACAACTTTGCCAATCTTTAATAAATTTACCTTGTTATTTTTCCCAAAAAAAAAGTTATTTATTCCTCCCTTTCCTTTTACTATATTATAAGTACGTTGTTTTTACACAATTATAAGTATTTTTTTTCTACCACTGGCAGTGGTGACATGGTGACAAGAAGGTCTATCTGAAAACTTGTTCAAAGTCTTAAGGTCACGATCTTTATCATCCCACCTATAATACCAGCAACATTCTCAATATGACGCTGATCCAAGGGTGTGAAGATACTATTGATTCTAAGAAGCATGTTTTTCTTTTCCATATTGAGAATACAAAATATAATACAAAATTTTTAAAGAGAAAAAAACTCTAACATTATTAATAAAATATCTTTTATATTTTTGAAGTTTTTATTAATATTTATACCTTTTAAAATTTCAATATACTTCTTTTGAGTGTAAAAAAAAGTTAATAAAATTTTAAAGAAACTTTTGATATATCGAGAAAAAGATGGATCTAGAAAGTGGTACATTTTTAATTTTTTTTATTTTTAATGATCAATAAAGTCTTTTTTATTATCGTTTTAATTTTTTTGTTGTTTTTAAAACTATGACTACCAAAATAGCTCTAATTTTAAAATTATTTGTTAATTTGCTATTAAAATTACAATATAAAGACTATTTTTGTTAACAATTCATACTTCAAAGAGAATGGATATTACATTTTAAAGTTTAGAAGGCAAAGTATTACAAATGTTATAATTAAGCGGGAATTTTTATAATTAATTAAAGAAAAAGAAGCAACTGAAACAAAATAGATGGAGCAGTTACATTCTCAAGGTGTTGTTTCAGATACCTGCAAGCATAACATGGATTAGATCAAAAGATAATAATAAACTCCATTATTCTATTTTTGGAGGCCTATAAATTTGAATAATGTCACGTGGAGGGTCAAACTCAAAGAATCCGCTAATGGTGGGTGGTGGTCCCTAAATATGGTCATAACCCAGATGAGAGAGAGAGAGAGAGAGATTTATGGGTCTGGTCGTTTGAAACAATCAAATTAAGTAAAAACCAAAAAAATGGCTGTGAATTTAGGTAGACCGGAAGAGATTTTTCATGTTCCTAAAACAAACAAGAGTCAAACATTTTCAAGTCCAAGGTAGCAGAAAATAAGGGCAACAAAATTTCCTTGTCTCTCTTTGACCTTCAAGAAGAGAGCCAGGAAATTTTTTGATAGGCTGCTACTTGAAAAGAAGGGAAAAAACACACACACAAGAGGACTTGGGATCTCTACCTTTGTTGTTTCTGGTGAAAAAAAGAGCCTTAATTTGTCTTCTAGGTTCCTTTTATCTGAATTTGTTTGAGAAGACAACATTTAAAAAAAAAATAAAAAAGAAATGTGGTTGCCAAAAAATCAATTGGAGAAGAAGGGAGGGAAAGGATTGGTGGCAGTGGCAATAGACAGGGACAAGAACAGCCAGAATGCATTGAAATGGGCAATTGACAATCTCCTCCAAAGAGGCAAAACAGTTGTTCTCATCCATGTTAAGACTAAATCTGTCTCCTATTCTTCTGCTTCTAGCTACAATCAAAGTACGTAGTCATAAGATATAAATTATCTTCCCAATTTCCTTCTTTTATTTTTTTGGGGGATATTAGATACAAAAAAATTGATATCTTAATATATGGTTATAGAGCAAAGTAGTCTGGAATTTGAACTTTGTTATTAAAGTCTCTAATACATTACATGTTGGACATAGATTGAATTAGTCTCTTCCGAAATTGTCCAGGCCTATGGATAATTGTTTGGTATTATTTTGAGAGTTTTTGTAAATATTTTTATACGTTTTTTGAAGAAAATTTCAAAAATACTCGCAGGACAATTCTTAAAAAATTCTCATTTTTTAAAAATAAAGCCATTTCACTTATTTTGAAAATACTACCAAACGGAAAGAGTTTAGAAAATAAAAACTAATTTTAGTCAACTTTTTTTTTGGCAATCCTTGATTCATCATGTGATGTGCCAGTTTGAATTTCATCTCTCTTTGAAATTATTGAAAAATAAAATTTGGTTCAAGTCCTCTTAACGTCTTTGATTTTCATTTGCCGGCCGATTCCTCGAGTTTACAGGAGAGGAGAGTTGCAAAGAGCCTGATGCACAGACCAAGGAAATGTTGCTTCCTTTTCGCTGTTTTTGTGCGCGGAAAGAAGTAAGTGAATTTAATAATTCTTATGCATTCTCCGTTTAAAATTCAACATGGTTCGATGATGTTTTAATTGCGGCTTTGTGCTTATTTTTGACATTAGATACAATGCAAAGCTGTCATGTTGGAGGGCATAGATGTAGCAAAAGCATTGACGGAATATGTTTCCCAAGCAGCAATCGAGAATTTGGTTCTCGGTACCTCGGCAAAGAATGGATTCCTTAGGTTAGTGCCCTTCCCACCCACCAAGCCCACAAGAAAACACGGCCTAACTTGACTCGTTTGAGATTACAAAAACATATGCCATTAATTGGTTTTGATTTTTAGAAGCATAAAAAAGAGGAATTATTCAATAGACCAGGTGTATCATGTCATTATGTTTACGTGGTACACCCGTCTAATAAATACTTAACATTTAAACGATTTTATTAATATTATTCTTTCTCGTCATCCTTCTCTCTCCTAATCACAACTATCATAAATATTCTACTTAAATAATACTATTAGGAAACTTGGCAAAAAAAATGCTAACAACGGTTTTAATTTATTTCAACATATACACTATCATGTATAAGAATATGGAACATGTATAAGAATATGGAATATTCGTTCCAATGATTTCAACATATGTATTATCATTTATTTCAACGGTTTTAATGATTTTTCACTGTACACATTAACAAAATATTAACAACAATATGGTCTATTTGTTCTATAAATTTCCAATAAATCAAACATATATAAACCAAAACAAATATATAGCATACCCGTCCATATATAAACCAAAACTTTCGTTAAGTAATAGACTTTTGACATCTTTCCATTTAATTTTTAGTAATATCCGATCCTGTCTTTTTATTTTCAATAAATATCTCAAGTGCCTCTTATATATTACATATATGTTGAAATAATTAAAACAAGTTGTTAACGTTTTTCGTTTCTAAGTTTCGTAAATTAATTTACATGTAAAAAAAAGTATTAAGAATATTGTTGATTTGTAAAGTAATTAATGCAAGAGATTTAGGTGAAATATTTATAACAGTTGTGATTAGGAGAGAGAAAATGACTAAACAAAATAAAATTGATAAACACACCAAATGTCATGCGTTCATTAGACGGAGCATAATGACGTGGGACACTCGCTCTACTAAATAATTCCTCAAAATGACAAGCTATTTAAGATTTAGTATTGTTCAAGTGACTTTTACACATTATTCTGTCTTTGGCTAGCTTCAAGGGGTAAATGATGTTTATGCACAAGAAAACTATGCATAGAGGTTTATCAGAACATTTTTTTTAATTATTGTGAAAAACATTTCTTCCTGGTAAGATTCAAGGCAACAGATATTCCAAGCTCTGTTAGCAAAGGGGCACCGGACTTCTGCAATGTATATGTCATAGCCAAGGGAAAGATTCAATCGCTGCGGTCTGCCTCGCGTCCTGCTCCAGCCAACTCGCCTTTATATTGTGAAATCGAGAGGACACCAGTCCCAAAATCCGAGCAGTCAGAGCCAAATGTTCCTCCCTCACCTACTGCTTCCATGAAAGGTTAGTTCCTTTCGCCAGTTGCATACTGCTCTTTTTTTTCTAACCATTGCCCAAGATATTGCTCAAATGTTGATCCTCTATCAGGGTCTGAAAGGCCACGAGAACAGCCGCGTAGATCATACGACGAAATGGATTCCGTCAGGTCAGTTACACTTTCTACTTTTGTAGTCTAGTAACTCTAATTATGATGAAACTAAGCTGAAGGTTTTTGCCATACCGTACTGAAACAAACATGAGAAAGAAAGATTATATTGTTGACATATTGGAATGCAGGTCTCCATTCGCAAGGAGAGGTCCAAATGGAAGATCACGTGGGGAATGTAGTATGGCAGATAGTGACATATCTTTCATCAGCTCCGGGAGACCGAGTGCTGATCGTGTGCATCCCTTATTCCATGACAACCTAGACTCGGCAAGGACCACGCCAAGGAATTCAAACAGCACAGACATGGGCCTTAACAACAGCTTCGAGTCTTTGCAGTTTGTACAGAGGTCGCCAGATAGCTACTCAAACTACTCTCCATCAGAATTCTCTTCATTTTCTCAAGACAGCGATAGTTTGTTGTCTTCGTCTCAGACAGTAGTAAGGACTTCAACTCATTTTACTTGAAAAATTGCACAGTTTTTCCTCCTAGATTAATTTGCATGTTCACGGATCGATATCAAACCGCTACCACAACTTGAAATGAATTTTTCTATGTACCTGGACACCTAAACCTCTTTCTGACAAGGGCCACAGTTTTTTTCTGTTACCATGCCCTATGCAAACCTGAAACAGACTCAGCAGAGCAATTCCAACTATTTTATCATGAGCACATTGAAGAGGCTTTCTGGAATGCCAACTAAAAAACAAAAACAAAAAACAAAACAAAAACAAAACAAGACAGAAACAAAAAAATACCAAAAATAAAAATAAAAAAAAAACACCGAAAAAGAAAAAAGAAGGATGTAAGACATCTTTCCTAATTTAGCAACAATAGCAAAGTTTCCTATTTCTAATTACTTTCTTTGTTTCCTATTTTCAATCACTTTACTTTCGCTGCACCAAAAAAAGGTTCCCCAAAAGAAGAAAAAATGCTCTAGTCCTTGACATCTTACTATGACTATTATATAGCTTACTTACCTATAGATCATAGAACTTGCACTATGTAGTTGTGACGAAGATAATTGTGTCTTTATCACTGCACCTTATTGCTTTAAGCATTATTATACGTGGATGCCACTATGGATATGTGAAACAAAACTATTAAATAAAAATGATCCTTCAAGTCCAAATTACAGGACGATGTGGAGGCTGAAATGAGGAGGCTAAAGCTTGAACTCAAGCAGACAATGGATATGTACAGTAAAGCATGCAAAGAAGCACTCCAAGCAAAACAGAAGGTAAAAGAAATTTCACAACCATAAAATGGTTACAAAATTTTATAGAATGTTCTAATGTCGTCTGCAACATATAGGCCATAGAACTCCAACAATGGAAACAGGAAGAAGAAAAGAAATTGGAAGAAGCTAGACTCTCCGAGGAAGCTGCAATTGCGATTGCAGAAAAGGAGAGGGCCAAGTCCAAAGCAGCAATTGAGGCTGCAGAGGCAGCGAAGAAGATTGCGGACCTTGAGGCACAAAAAAGAATTAGTGCGGAAAAAAAGGCGCTCAAAGAAGCAGAAGAGAGGAGAAAGGCATTTGACGCTTTTGCAAAGACAGACATGAGATATAGAAAGTACTCAATCGATGAAATAGAGGCGGCAACCGGGTCTTTCCAACCGTCCCAGAAGATTGGAGAAGGTGGTTATGGACCTGTGTACAAGTGCTATCTGGATCATACACCTGTAGCAATAAAGGTTCTGCGTCCAGATGCAGCTCAAGGAAGATCACAATTTCAACGCGAGGTATGATGCCATTATTCATGGGGAAAATTTTTCAATTCAACCGAACTAGAGAAAGTCTCAAATGAAGAAAGGCCTTATAAACTTGGAAGTTAAATTGACAAAGCGGTGATATACTTGAGACCTAAATCCAACTAATTTGGTGTCTTGAAAAGTTCCCTACAAATCAAAGTGCATGATGGGAATTCAACGTCAGCATTTAAACTGCAATAGGCAAACTTCAGTAAAACTAAACATGCCATTTTAGGTAATCAATCCACTTGTTCGACTTCCAAACACTACTAAATTATATATTCTGAACTGAACTACAGGTTGAGATTCTAAGCTGCATAAGGCATCCAAACATGGTCCTCCTCCTGGGAGCCTGCCCAGAGTATGGCTGTTTGGTTTACGAGTTCATGGCTAACGGGAGTTTGGAAGACCGTCTTTTCTGTCGAGGAAACACCCCTCCTCTTTCTTGGCAAATGAGGTTTAGGATTGCGGCTGAAATTGGCACTGGCTTATTGTTCCTCCACCAAAGCAAGCCAAAGCCACTTGTGCACCGTGACCTAAAACCAGCAAACATCTTGCTCGACCGCAACTTCGTTAGCAAGATTAGTGATGTTGGCTTGGCTAGGCTGGTACCCTCATCTCATTCTGATAATAAAACTCAATACTACATGACATCCACAGCAGGCACTTTCTGCTATATCGATCCCGAATATCAGCAAACGGGCATGCTAGGTGTAAAGTCCGACATATACTCCCTAGGAATCATGTTTCTACAAATGATAACAGCAAGATCAGCAATGGGGTTGACTCATCATGTGGAGAGGGCTATAGCGAAGGGGACTTTTGCTCAAATTCTTGATCCAGCTGTGCCAGATTGGCCTGTCGAAGAAGCATTAAGCTTTGCCAAGCTTTCTCTGAAGTGTGCTGAGCTAAGAAAGAAAGATAGACCGGACCTTGCCACAGTTGTCCTCCCAGAACTCAACAGATTGAGAGCATTTGCCGAAGATAATATGCAGCCATTGTTTCCGGACGGCGATGTAAGCCCCAAGTCCAACCATAGCCAAGTCTCTGTAGAGCTAGTAAGTTTGATGTTGCTCTTAACCTTTTAGTTACTTGAAAAAGTTATACCAGTCACTAAGCAAGCACGCCACTGTGTTAATATCTTTTGACTAGTCTAAACAGTCTTGTTCTTTAATTTGGAAGTAACAGTTGAAAGGTCAGAACATTGGAATAATTTAGTAAAAGAACTGAAATGATTGAAGGGTCATTCCTTAAATCATATTAGACAGTTGCGAGAAAAAGCAGTCAACCAAACATAAGTAAACAAAGGGGGGGGGGGGGGGGGGGGGGG
>CAMOHE010046427.1:0-65302 GCA_946598075.1 Artocarpus hirsutus | reverse complement strand
TGGGGTGGGGGTGGGGGAGGTGTTGGGGTGGTGTGGGGTAATCTACATGGTATGAAGCACACAATGAGACTAGTCAATTTCTTCAAGGGACGTATGCTATGAACATACTTTCTGATCTCGGTATGATCATATTCTATACAAAAAAGCAATTACATATCACTTGCATTTTTTTATTATTTATTTTATTTTATTTTTTATTCTGTCTTCTTTGCAGGAACATTCTTCATTTGCGGGATCTAATGCTAGCTCAAGAAGCGTATCGACCACTGCTGCCTGTTAGTTGAAAGAAGAGTAAAAAAAACAACCATTCAAGAGTTGTAACAAATATATGGTGAAGGAAAGTTTTGTGAGGTCGTTGAGGTCCCTAATGCTTCTGAATCCTCATGGCATGTACGCTTTTTTCATGCAATCTTGTATCGAGAATCGAGAAGAGCTGAACTCCTTAGTAACACAGAAAATTGGGATAAGTATGCTACGGTCACAAAGCCCATAAAATATATCAGCACTAAAACACTTACTTCTCTAGAGATGGAGATTGAAGAGCAGCCAAGATCCTTAAAAAAGCTAGCACCCTTGAATTCCTCAATTCAGGTAGAGGTGTCTAGTATATAAACTAAAACATGTTTATATATTGTACCATAAATATCATATTTACAAGGACTTTTTCTCCTCTTAAATATCATATCTACAAGGACTTTTTCTTTTCTTTTTTTTTTCCTAACAAAAATCCAAGTGGTATAGTTTTAACCGTTTTAAATTCATCTTAAAAGCAAAGCTGTGATTCACCAGGCTTGTAGCTGTACTGGCAGTCTGCCAAGTGAAAAGAAAAGTAGAGGCAGAGATTTCCAGGAAACAACAGAATGTTTCCTTAGGGCTTACAACAGGACTTCAATCTTGGAGCTGCAGGCCAGTTGTATATCCACAATCATATAAGCGTTCATCTTACTTTTTAATTCCCGAAAGTCGCAATTATATTCGATAATATCGCAACTTTTATCACCTTTTTTTCCCTCTTTTTTGATAAAAGAGGGTAGGAATTCCAATTTAGAAGTTTAAAATTGGAGATAGATATGACCAGTCCAGCAAAATCTAATAAAAATGACCGCAGTTTGAAAAAAATGAAATATAAATCTATAATAAACGTTTAATGAGTAAAGGGTACATAAAGCTTGAATTAAAAAAAAATGATAACCTTACAACAAAATTGTTATGTTTTTTCTTTCTTTCTTTTCTTTTTTCCTTTTTGTTGTAAATAGAATTTCTAGCAGCTAAAGTGAGATCCCAGTAATTGTATGATCCATTCACAATTTATGAAGTGAAAGGACAAATCACCACCAACCAATAATGTTGCCTTTTGAGCTCATCCCCCGATTTGATTTGTGAAAAAAATAAATCCCAATTTGCAGAAAAGCTTGCATTTGCCAGTAACTCACCAGTTCGACTACATTGCCTCAATGGCTTCTTCAACGTTGGGTTTGCTTTTAGGCCGACCAGATCGTCTTACATTTTTACCAGATAAATACTTCAGTGCCTTTTCTAGGTCAACGTCCTTTGGATCCACAGTCTGCATTCATGTGTCAAGTCACCAACATATTTAACTTGGTAAAAATCTATGGAATTTAGGAAGATCCTTCAAGAGCACTGGATTCACAAACTGCTTAATGGAAAGATACCTTAGGAACAGTGGCAGAGTTGCGTCGATGTCGGACAGTGAATCCGCCCTTTGCCAACTTCAATATCACAGGTTGCCCATCATCTGGATGCATCCCCTAATACAAGATTAAACAGAGAAAGAAATAAGAGTTCATGGGTAGAGAGAGAGAGAGAGAGAGAGAGAGAGAGAGAGAGAATTTTAGAAAGTGAAACAAACCAGCGTCAAAGGGTATTGCAGCAACTCAAGAGCATCTTCGAGCGCAATGGACTCTACATCCTTTATCTAAAAGGAAGATTTCAAGTTCATTAAGTACTCTCAGATCTCAGAAATCTAAAACAATTATATAATTGAAAATTTGCAACACTAATCAAAGCTAGACTAACAAGAAGTAAATGTATAGGTATCCTTTGGCTAACATTTTCTGTGCAAGAAGCATCACAATTTTTTTTTTTTTTTTGGAAATTTTCCTTCTGCCAAACCTTACAATCTTTGGAAGGTAGGAAACTACGACTTTTATCATATAGGTGCCTATCAGAAAAGGTTCAAACCCCAAACCTTGTGAAGGCAAGAAGCATAACAATTATAGTTAAGACGTGATTCAACTAGATTCAACTTTACATTACATACATGGGAAACAGAGGCTCTTTTAGGCACGAAGTTCTTCCTGTCCTCACCAAGTTGTACATAATACCCATAAGGACCATTCTTTAAAAGAACCTGAAGAAAAAAGAAAAGAAAATCACGTCATGTCGTACATATCATGCACACTATGCAACATGTAAAATTGAAAAAAGTCCCTCCATTGGCTATAAAAAATATATATATATAAATTCCACCTTTTCATTGGAACCTGGCTTAAGCCCTAGCAACTTTGGCTCCTCTACAACATTCTGACTTTGAGGAGTTTCTACTTCTTCTTCATCACCATACAATGTTTTGGCTATATACCTATTCCAAGCAAAGAAATGAAAAATATTTAGACTGCAAATTATTGCTGTTAAGAAGAAAATTGAAGTACCAATTAGACATGATATTACCAATAGGAGAGGTCAACCCCTTGGACGCTATACAAAATTGAGATGACAAATAGACATGAACTTTGTTTAAAAAAGAAAAAAAAGGCTACTACAGGAGGGAGTAAGAGACAAGATATGCAAATTATGCAAACATCAATCATCAGCATCCGTTATCAAATAATAATAAACCTATCCAATCTAATACATCACATACACCCTAAAGGGTTTATTCCAATACCTACATGCACAGCAGGAGAGTGGAGCAATATACATGTCTATAAATGAGTCACAAGCTCAAAATGGAAAGGATTTTTTCCACAAAACCCTTGCCAAAAACAGGGAAGAAAACACCAGAACATATCAGAAACGTACAGCGGATTAATAAGTAATAAACGTTTCATACTTACTTGCATTTTGGGTGTTGATCACAACCGATAAAGTAACCAGAACCAAACCGACTGACTTTGAAAACCAACATCCCTTCAAAACAACTAAGAAATCATGCAAACAATGTAAAACCGCATAGAGACTAAATGGAGATGCCAAAAAATAAAAAATAAATGCCCTGTTCAGGCAGCATACAACATGCAATGGCAAAGCAGGCATGAATAGTATTGATGCAAAAGCTTGATTAGAAGAACCATGTGAAAGAAAAATAACATTTAAGAAACATAAAATGAAGAGCAAGAGAAATTTTGAAGCAACTTATCTTCCATAAAACTTTGCTACGGAGCCACAAAATATATTGGGGATTCATATTTTTCGAAGCCCGTCAATATAAATATGTATTCACTTCATGAACCTCTGTGCTCCATGAATATTCGATCACTCCAATTTAAACATTATTACCAAAACATAAGAAACACAAGAAAGCAAAGAATGTTGCCCTGAAAATCCAAACCAAGATATTGGTATGCACAGTGAACATGGGAACATTGTGAAGGACATGTAATCACCTAATAGTGGTTGTTACGTGTTAGGTAAAAAACCACAGACCAAGTACGAAAGCAAGTTTAGATTAACAACACAAAATGCACAAAAAGGAATTCGAGTCCATGAAACGATTTCAACAGAAAGAATTGTTACGGGCTAACAATAGGAGCCATGTTCTTGAGAAAAAGAAATGACAGCACATGCATACTTTGGACATGTCCTTGTTTTGTCTGGAAAAGAAGCAAACAAGAAATCCTCAAATTTTTTCTCCAACATCTTCTCCACCTGAAAAATCAAACTGATCATAATACAGGAAATTCAAAGGAAAACCAAGTTTTCTACTTGTAGCTTACAGTAATATATCTATGTACCTGATGGATATGAACATTACTTGTTTTTTCACAGTAAGAGCTGAATCGGGTCCAGTAGTCTCTCAGGAGACCTTTCCATTCAGTTAAACCAGCAGAAACATTATCAAGCTGGAGCAACGAAGGAAAAATAAAAAAAGAATTGCAGAAGTTAATTAAGATAATTTGTCTATCTTACAAATTTCATGTATTTGAGAAATTAAGAACATCTAGTGGCTAATGGTAGAAAATACAGCTCTCTGCTTATACACACATATACATACTGAAACACTATTCACCCATAAATGCATAAAGTACCTCAGTCTCCATATCAGCTGTAAAACTATAGTCCGTAACCTCAGAGAAATGGTGATTCAGGAAGGCTGACACCTATAAAAGAGCACATAAAAATAATTAAATAAATAAATGACAAATCAAACTGCAAACTTATAATGGCAAGCGGTTCAAAGAAAGACTACAAATCAAACTACAAACTTATAATGGCAAGCAGTTCAAAGAAAGACTGTTGACCAACAATGTCAATACAACAGCAAACAAAAAGCAATTGACTAATAAGTAGGACTAGGAGGCATCTCATTCCTAGAAAAAGATAACTTTTGAGTTGTACCACAAATGAAAATACCTCACAATCAACTTTTAGTATATTAAGAAACCTACTCTTGTCAAATATATTCGGTTGACCTTCACCTATTTATTATCAGAACCGGTTGTTCAAACAAATATCATAGTAACAGTCCAACAGATAGTAATATTGTTTTTTATAAAGTTCTTGTTTTACTTCTTGAAAGATAGTTAATAGAAGGGTAGATACATGTAGATTAGAAAATGAAATAAAATTGCAAGACCTACCATGCGACCACGGAATTCTGGATGTAGTACACGCTTTTTAATGGTCACATAGTTTCTGTCCTGGGACCATAAACAAATCATGTCAAAATTTTGCAAACATTGCTGCATTCAGCTTAGCAATAAGCATACTGTTATAAGAATCGATTACAAGTCCAACTAAGACGTGTGGAGTTACTTGAACACGTTGGCAAATAAACTTCACTTTAGATGGAGTTTGGCCTCCTTAATTAGAAAAGCTAATACAAGGCTTGGTTGTTAAACCAAGTTCTGTTCATTAAAAGCATAGTCCGCTCGCAAACTAAGCAAGAAGAGAACAACTCTTGAATTAACTCATAAGTAGATGCTATTATGCTTCTGTATCAATATTGACATGAATATATATATATATATATATATATATATATATTGAGAGAGAGAGAGAGAGATGAAGTTAGAACAATTGCAGCCCATCATTACCTGTAAAACTTTTAACGTAGACGCATATGTTGAAGGTCTTCCTATACCAAGCTCCTCTAATTTCTTAACCTGGAATGGCCCAACATGAGAATTTTGATGAATTCAACATGGTAAAATGAAATGGGCTCTTTCCTTTATTTTGCTAAGATTCCTATTTTATGGATATATTTCTAGACAAGGCACTTGCAGTGGAAATATCAGGCTGTTCAAGGCATGCTTAATAAGGAATAATATGTTTAGAGAAATATAGACTGACGGAAGGCTATGAACTAAGGCTAGCAAATTAGGTAACCAATAATCGACAGTAGAACTTACAAAATTACATAACTCCAGTGATCATAAAAGCAACATGGGCACACACATTTAAGATCCAGCCTAACAGAAAAGTTCTGAAACTCGGCTTGAACTTTTACACATATAAGTAACCAACAAATATTTAAAGTCCCCGGAATAGATGAGCTTGCTCTAAACGAATGACTCATTTTGCAGACTTGAATTTTTCAAGCTTAGAAAATGAAAAGGAAGAGCACTTCCGGACAGGAAATACAAAAGTAGCAACTGCAATTTCAAATAATCAACGAACCTGAATAAACATTTGACAAAAGAAAAATAACCATGCTGGCAAAAATTCAAAGCTTGGAAAGAAGTAGAAGTGTAGAAATCGAAATCTCAATGCCAATAGCTAGTTGTCTATTGTGAACGGTATAAGGAGAAGCAATATATACTTACCAGTGCACCCTCAGAGTAGCGTGGAGGAGGCTGGGTATGATGCTGCTCGAGGTCCACGTCACGAATACATAATGAATCTCCAGTCTACAAAACAAAGGTGTTTATGAAATCATGTTCGTGGAAAATTTATACAAAATTCCCAATTCAAAAAAAAATGCAAATAGACACCATGTTTTTCAATTTAACATAATTGAGGTCAGATATTTTCCTTGGAACCCAAGACTACACATTTTCCTGGAGAACATTTAAATGTTTCATCATTTGCAAACCTGACTTGTTATTATCTTTTCTAAAGGTAAAGGGGAGAAAGTGCTCCTGTAAGCGGCAGCAAGCGGACAGGCTTAAAAATTACAGTAAAAAAAATGAAGAAAGAAAGCAATAGTTAAAAACAAAAAAGTAATCTGAATTAGAGTCATTTTACCTTCAATGAATCAAGAATTCTAAATACTTCATCACGATCATTTCCTTCATTTTCTTGATGTTGAATTGCTTCAACTTCCACATCCTAAAAAATTAACACATTGAGACCTAAACAGTAGCACATCAAGATACCACAAACATGCGGTGTTAACAGACAGCAAGAAAAGAGTAGAAAACAACCGATACCTTGAAAAGTGCTTGATATCCGAGGAACTCTACCACTGAGCATGCAGAACGGAAAACAATGGACTCGGTAGAATTTCCCATATCAACTTGTATCTGGGTGCATTTAAAAAATAAATGACTAAATCAGCCTACAGATTGTTGAACTTTTATGCACACCAGCTTAACAAAAGTCAAGAGGAAAAAGAAAGTGTTAAGAGCACAAGAATTAGTGCAGTTTTCCACAGATAAGATTGTCTGTGCTGCCGCCTTTTGAGACGCCCCCTAAACGGAAGAGCTAGATTATTATTATTATTATTATTATTGAAAAAGAAACTGAAAAATATTTTATTAATAATTATGGGAAAAAACACAACATAAATTATAGGTTTGAAGTTCTAATAATGGTCAAGGAAACTAAGATTCCAACCTGCTTAATGGTAGCAGGTTCCATTTGACATGCCACTGTGCGGCACCAGATAAGGGTATATAACTTCAAGGAATCTTCGTCAAGTATTCCCCTAAGCATCGCTGCATGCCGGCATATTACATTTCAAATAATATGTTGTAAAGATTACAGCAAAAGATTAAGTGGATATTAAACCAAGAAGAATCTTAAATTAAAAAAAGGACGAAGGAAATTCCCGAAAGGAAAACAAAGATAAGACAAACAACAAATGACGTGTCCTGTAGCACAGATAACCGTATATTTACATGGCAATCTCGAAATATCTGTTGGTCTAATTGCTTCATGGGCCTCTTGAGCATTCTTCACCTTATTAAAATATTTCTGAGGGCTCGCTGATGCAAAATTTTGTCCATACCTGCAGAAAGGAACTTTATCTCTATGCTTTATTGAAAAATAAGGAAGTTTTCCCAAAAAAATAATTAAAAAAAGAGTCTCGCTGATAAAATGTAAAGCAAAACAAGTTAATATCAAGAAACGTCGAGGGGAATATATAACAAACTATGCATACAAGAAAATATTATTTGAAAGGGGATTAATGCACCCCTATGGTTCCAAAATAGAAAACTCTGTATATTACATATTCACTCCATACTCCACTCCTTTCATACAAATTCCACTAACCTTCATTTCTCTTCCCTCCACCCTCCCATAAATGTTCCCTACTTTTTACATATTAATTAATTCAGTCTGCTGCACTAGAAGATCAAATTAGCAGTAAAATGCAGTGCGGAATGAAGTTTTAAGTTCTGCAGGAGCATTATTGTCAAATTGTGATTTCTAAAGAGGAGTGTAACTAAAGACAATAAAGGGGGAGCATCACCTTTCTGTTACCAATGAACGTATGTCCTTGACAGCTTCATCAGAAATCTGAAACAACATTGTATAAGGTATTAGAACAATAAGGACCATACCCACTAACACAAATAAAAAAGCAAACAAAGCCATCATGACTGCAAGAAAGTACATCAAGCAATCACAAGGGATACCTACATGACATCCATCTGTCCTCATGTATGTTATCAAACCTGATGCTTCGCCGTCAGACAATTGAATACCTTCATAGAGTTTCTGGGCAAGCTGCAATAATGTATTGCAATTCCAATCAGCAAAAAAGGCCTCCACTAAATTTCTTAAAATAGTACCACCACATTCAACTTAAAGCTTTAATCACAAGCTTAGTGCACCCAAATAAAAAGAACACAAATAAACAAACCTTCATGGTTAGCTCAAGAAAAAATGTGTAGCAATAGCAGTAAAAAAATACCAGGCAGTAACAATTAAGAACTACAAGGAAATTAATAACATAAAGCATCACAAACCTTCATTGTATATGTTGAGGAGAAATATAATTTGTTTGAAGCATCTTGCTGAAGTGTTGATGTTATGTATGGCGACGGAGGGTTTCTCCGCATTTTGCTTGTTTTAGATTTAACCACCTTGAAATTTTCTGAACTCACCTGGTAACCAATTTCTTTTGCATATGTATGAGAGCCAATTGAAAGTTGATTCAACTTCTTGGAATCATAATGTGTCAAGTGTGCCTGGAAGGAAACAGCATTGTATTTGGAACCCAGGTTCTCCTTTTGGAATACAGTGTCAATAGTCCAATACTCCTGCGGTTCAAATTGATCGATTTCAATTTCTCTATCACATATGAGAGCCAATGCTGCAGACTGGACTCGTCCAGCAGACTGACAACCAGGTAATTTCCTCCACAGTAATGGAGAAATATTAAACCCAATCAAGTAATCAAGAGCACGCCGTGCAAGGTAGGCATGAACCAAGTTTTCATCAAGTTCTCTTGGAGTCTGTAGAGCTCTTTTTATGGATGACTCTGTTATTTCATGAAAAACGACCCTTGCTACTGTAACATTTTTCCGTAAGCAATCCTGCTGTTGCAACATCTCAATGATATGCCAAGCTATGGCTTCCCCTTCACGGTCAGGATCCGATGCAAGAATAAGATTTTCTGCTCTGATGAGAAAGGAGCAGAAGAAAGAGAAAAATTCAGAAACATTTGAACAAAACTGATCCAAAAGCAAGAGAAAGAAGGAAAAAGAAACAGAACAAACTAAAAGAATACATCAACATTCTGCGGAATAGTTATGAAAAAGGGCAAAATGAAAGCATCCACAACTAATAGTTAAATTTATCTCTACAACAAAATATCAATGATCTCATTGTGAAACAAATGATGCATAACAACCATTAATCTAGTCTCTAGGTTGCTTGACCATATTTGAAAAAGGGCTATAAATCCTACCCACTGAGTGCAACCTTTATGCTCTTAAGATGAGACCAGGATGTAGAAGGTACTTCCCACACCATGCTGAAGTCTTCTTCAGGCCGTACAGATCCCGACTTACGGGCCAAGTCCCTTACATGACCATAGCTCGGAATCACTTCGTACATATCACCCAGGTATCCCTGAATGACCTTTGCCTTTGTAACAGATTCCACCACTACAATGGATTTCCCAGTTGGGGGGTACAGTGGCTTTAGACTCATTTGCCTTTGACGCTTTATTTGTCCCACCTGCTGTGCTTTATGTTTCAGCGGCGAATTCTCAGTTCCTTTCCCCAGCTTCTCCTTGCTGCTTGATTTTCCGCTTTTCTTACTAGACAGCGGTTTTGTTAAAGAAGAAGAACCATCAACTATTTCGACAGGTCTATTGCCATTCGAGTTCAACTGAGAAACTGCAGTGTTAGTTAAACCACAAGATTGAGAAAATGGCTATAATTAAATTTTAATAATTAGGAGCTTTTTACCTCGGAAGCCTGTAATGGATCCTGCTCACTCTTACCAATACTTGACTTCTTTGCTCGAGAAGTACCTCTCGCTCCTTTTGTTGCATCAGCTTTTAGTGGTGAACTATCATCAGCTTCTTGCTTCTTACTTTTCTTGGTTCTCGGCTTCTTCTTTCTATTGACTTTTGAAGCCTCATTCGTACTAATGGGTGAAGTTGGAAGGTTCATGTTGTCCTTCCCACCACCAACTAATGGTTCATTGGAAGCTTCCAAACTAATCTCCTTGGAGCTGCTAGAACCGGCCGCCCTAGTTTTACCATTAGCAGCCGATGCCTTCGCTTGTTTCCGGTGCTTACTAAAACCCCATAATGCAGAGGTACTCCCACCACCTTCGCCATGGTGTGCGCCCATATTCTCAAGTTTCTTTTGGGAAAAAAACCTCTTCGTAAAAGCTCCATAAGAAGGTAAACTTAAACTAGCACCCTTATTAAAGGATCCATAACTAAAATTATTCGCAGGTCCAAAATAATTTACAAACCAGAGTCTCAAATTGGACTGAGATTTATTACCATAGCTTCTAAGCGGATAAAAATCTTTACCGACCCTTTTATGTTCAGTCCTCAATGCGCAAGAAAATCTTCCATTTTTAAGCCTAATTGGAGAGGATTTTGTACATTTGTCACTGGCCCCAAATGATGAACACGGTAGGCAAGTTCCAGGATAGTTATGAAGTGCCCTTAACTGCAGCTGAAAGACCAAGTTATCCAACAGCATTAAAAATTTGCTTCTGAGCAACATAGCTAGCATCGATCATCAAACCGGGAAAAACAATTTAAATTGAAGAGACAAATAGCTACAGAAACTATTAGTATGCAACATCAAAGAACAGATTAATAGCTCGTTGTCATTGTTTTTCGTTCAGTTTGTTTCTTGGAAAAAAAAGAAAAAGAAAAGAAAGGTCAAAAGAAATGAGACTCAAAGGACTTGAATTTGTTTCCACTTCTTAAACAGTAATTTAAAGACAGCAAACACATTATATGCTAATTAGAAGAGAAACAATGCAGCTAACAAGTTTGCATTACATACTAAGATAAAAGAAGCAGAATTCCGACAACAACTTTACAATCAAAAAACTTGACATTTCACAAATTGAAACACCAATTTCATTCAACGACATCGAAAGATAATAATAATTTCTTTCAAAGAATAGAACTAACCGAGATGAACATTTTAACAAGGAAACCATTACAGGACAATTTAAGCGCCAAGAAACAATTGAAACTTTTCTCATTGGTTTTCCCACTAATCATCAAACGGCATTCATAGAAAAAAGAGGTCCAGAACAAAGGCACGAAACTGGTAAAAGAGACTTCGAAAACAAAACGAGAAAACAGAGGAAGGAAGAGTGGAAATGAAAGGAAGGTTAGGAACCTTAGCCATAAAGAAGCGGACTCGCAGAGCTGAAGAAGAAGAAGAAGACGAAGAAAGAGTGGCGGTATTCGTGGCCGAAAGGAAGCCTCTCTGGAGTTTAATCATGGCGGATTTACAGTTTCATCGGCTTGAGCTTCGGATATATTGATGTATGTATACATGAATATGTATATGTATATGTATATGTATATGTATATATATATGGTGATAATAGAGAATGGCGGTTTAGTCCTTGTATGTATATATGGTTAGGGGTTTTTGTTTTCAGAGGAGGGTTTTGGCCAAAGAAATAGAACGCGTACCCACAAAGAGAGATTTTTTATTCTTTTTTTTTTTTTTTTTTTTTGGGAAGAGAGAGATTTTTTTTGTAGCAACAAAAGCAATAAAAAGGGTTTTTTTTTTTTTTTAGGATACCATGGTAAATGGATATTTTTAAGCTTTTTTAAGTGAATATTTCAAGTTTTTGAAAATTAAAAAACTGATCATTTTCGTATAAAGTATTAATGTTAGTTAGTATATGGTTGATAAATTTGTAATTCATTATTAATTAATTTTATTGTTGGTTCACTCAATACTCTATCGATATTTATTATTAATTAATTTTATGATTTATTTATTCAATAATTTATCATTATTATTTTGTTTGTGCTTCTGTTTGTTACCGGTAAAAGACGGTAAACATAAAGATAAGTTTTTGTAAATGCAAAGAACCTAATAAATTATTAATAGATCAATGATAAACTAATTTATTAATAAAAAACTATAGTTAATAAGTATTTTATTAATGTTAATTAATAGTGTATTGCTAGAAAAGAAAGTCTATATTTTAATTTTTAAAAATTTTGACACTTTTTTATTTTTAAAAAAAATTAGCTATTTATTTAAAAAGGTAGTCAAAAATAGATCATTTGCATAATTTTTTTAATTTTCTGATCTTATCTTATTTTATTTATTTAGTATATTTTCGAAAAAAATTATATTGATGCTCTTTAGTATATAGTAATTAATTGCATTTTCACTTCTTTTAACTAAGTTCGTTACCTTAAAAACGATGGGATGAATAAGCCATGAGACATTTATTTATTTATTTAGAAAAGGCTTACAACGGGAGGAATAAGCCATTAGATATAAATAAACATATAATGTACACTATTTTTTCTTTGAAATATTATAACCAATTATCAAGGGTATTATTACTAGATTATATGCTTAAAAATTATTAGGTCATAAAACCTAATTCTCAAATTAAAGATACACTAATATTGTTTTAAAGAAAATCAGAGACCATAAAAAGTAATTTAATGTTAAGACACAAAATCAATAATTAATTTTATAATGTTATAAGATATTTCATAACTAATATTGTTTCTTATTGTTTTACGTATATAACTATAATTATCGTTTTATAATGTCATTATCAATAAAATATTTTTATTTTAAAGTAGTATAAAGAGAGGAAATATCTTAATATCTTTCATGTTCCCTCAAACTATTTATTTTTTTTCTATAGGGATAGAGAGGAGAGTGATTTTTTTAAAAGTATTATTAAAATAAATTACCATAATTTTTTAAAATTAAATGAATAATCATTAATCAATGATAAATTTTAGTTAATTAATTTATCATTCAAAAACTCAAGTGATAAACTTAAATTTATCGTGTTTAGCACTGATAAATTACCCTATAACTATTTTAAAAATTATGGTTATTTATTTTAAAGATGTTATATAAAAATTCACCGAATCTAATATCCTAAAAATTAAATTATTGTATTTAAATTTATTTTTTTTATTAAAATTACATTTTTTATTCCCAAGTTTTATTATCAATGCCTTGTAAACTTTTCGTTACCCTCTTTTTTTTCTGAGGACTGAAGCCTCTTTCGCTTTTGTTTTTTTTTTGGCATGTAATTTGCGGTGTTGGTAAAGCCCTAGGGCATGACTGCGGAGATGAAGCTTCTCTAAACATTCACTCAGAAGGAGAGCTCTCTAACTAGTCGATTCATCCCCAATAACATCAAAGGTGATTATTGTTTTTCATTAACGAGTGCTAAATATCTGTCTAAGGAATCCGAAAATCCAAAACCCTAACATTTTTTTATTTATTTTTGTAGATAGACTTGTCGACTTAGTTCAACGCCGGCGATGGATCGGCCGCCTCACGATTATGCGGCGGCGTCCGCCATGTCCTATGCTCAACAGCAGCAGCAACAACCCTTTGGATACCCTCCGCCGCCTCAGCAGCAACCCTTCCACGGCCCATCCGCCTCCGCTCCCCCCTCTCCTTTCCTCCCGCCGCCGCCGCACCCCTCTATGGCTCCGCCGCCTCAATTCCCCTACCACCATCACCACCTGCAACAGCAGGTCAACCCCCACGCGCCGCCCCCTCACCCGCACCTCCTCCATCACCAGCAACCTCCTCCGCCACCGAATTTCCCTCCCCATCTTCCTTCTCCGCTCGTCCCCTCGCCTTTCCACGGCCCCTTTGACGCGGCGGCGGTCCCGGCCCCAGCAGCTCCTCCTGCAGACCCCGAGCTCCACAAACGCATCGACAAGTTGGTCGAGTACGCCGCGAAGAACGGGCCGGAATTCGAGGCAATGATCCGGGAGAAGCAGCAGGATAATCCAGAGTACAGCTTTCTCTTTGGCGGGGAAGGCCATGGATATTACAGATACAAGATGTGGATATCCACCAGACCCCCGGGAGGCTCGTTCAATTCGCCCTATCCTCCACCTCCGTCGTCGTCGATGCACCTGATGCGCTCTCCATTGAATCCAATGATCACTGGACCGCCGCCTATGATGCACCAGCCACCGTATTTCTACGAGCAGCAGCAGCATCATCAGCATCCTCAGTTCTATGGTCGTCCACCCGATTTCGATCAGTCTTCAAAGCCCTTCAAGGGGCTTTCGGGGCCGCTTCCTTCCGACGTTGCAATGGAGCTAAGCAATGTACTGATCAGTCTCAATGGCACCAAGGAGTCCATCAAAGGGGCCAAGTTTTGGTTCATGCAGAGGTCCATTTTTGCACCTGCTTTGGCCGAGGCACTGAGAGAACGGGTCTTTGCGATCGACGATTCCGAGAGGCAACTGCACATTATATACCTTGCCAATGACATTCTTTTCGAGAGGTATTCCTTAAAACTCTGTGCTGCTTAAATATTTCTTTGCCCTGCTCTATTGATGTGGAATTGTTAGTCAAATGCAATGTATCATTATTGTTGTGAATCATGGTGATCAGAATTCATGAAAGTGTTGTGCTTACAAAGATATACTAAAGCATTAGTTAGTTTATTGAAGAAGAGCAGTTTGAAAACTTTGAGGACGTGGATACCGAGTTTGTAGTTTCTAGACCAAGAAAGCTTTGAAACTCTTTTTTTTTTTTTTTTTTTTAAATTTAGAGCCCAATTATTTACTTTTTTCAATCTCTATGTTAGAAGAGATGTCCACAGAATTCTCATTACAAGTCTCTTTTTTGAGTTGCATTTGAAAGTATTTTTCTGGTTATGAGATGATGTCTTATGACACTTATCGAATGATTATAAATTGGAATTTTAATGAATGAAAGAATTAGCAGCAGCATTCCTATAAATTTTATTGCAATGATGTGTTATAACAGTTTTACTGGCCTTGGGATGTCCAATGACTATAAGTGTCTGCATATGTTGTCTAATTTATTTATTTTTATTCTCTTTGCCCTCCTATATATGTTACAAACTTGCACAGCGTCATTCTTTATCCTCGCCAACCCAATTGCTTAGGGACATTGAACTGTGGATATTCGAAAATTTTTATCTGCTTGTTCAGAGGCCTTTTATGAGACATGTTTTTTCTTGTACAAAGAAATGAGAATGATAATGGAAAAGGATAGTAGAAAAAGGGCTTGAGATGCTACTTTTTCAAGTGGTCATGGAAGGTTGTTTGCTGTTTGTGGTTGGAAGAAACCAAAACTGATAAATATGTTGTCTGGAAAATATGCAGTTTAGATAATATGACAGGACTTTAGAAGCTACCTGAGAGACACCACGTAAAGATGTCAAAATCCTCATTTAAAAAAAAAAAAAAGAGAAAGAAAGACCGTGTCAAAATAATATTTTTGTTGGTTTTCTGAAAAGAGCAACCTTTATCTATAAATGTGTGGGTTATCCGATTGATCTTCATCTCGAAAATAGACAAACTTTTATTGTCTATTGTTGCCAGTTGGTTCTTCTTTTTTTTTCTTTTTTTCTTTTTTTAAGGTCCTCTCTTCCCATGCTTATGTTGCTTTATCTTGTCTGTTTTCATGGAGTGTACCATAGGTTTCCTAATCTTGTTGCTGGTGTGTTTTGGTTTTTTTAATCTTTCTTATTTTATTTCCTTCTAAATTTACAGTTTGCATCGAAGAACTGGCGATGATCTTGATAATGAAGCCCTTGCTTTCAAGCCCGTCTTAGGTTCCATGCTTGCTAGGATCTTCCATAACCCTCAAATTAACGAAGAAAATCAGTCAAAGTTGCAACAACTTTTGCAGTTATGGGCGTCCAATAACATTTATGATCAGGATACTATCAATGTGCTTAGAAATGAAATGATTGGTGGACAATCGGCTAATTCTTTTGCAGGGCCCCCAAAGGACGTATCAGCAGCAGATTCAACTGCAGGTACTAAATTTCTTTTGCAAGATTTTGTGTGGAATTAGGCTTTATGCTAACTATCTCAAGGGTGTTTATGTGTACAAGACCAGTAACTGCCTTTCTGTTTTGCATTTTGTATTCATTTTCTTCTATAGCACTGTGTTAATTAGGCCTTTGGTAAGATTTTTTGGATTCTTATCTACCAGTCATTGCAATGCTAATTTGTTTTGTACTTGTAAAACAGGGTTACCACAGCAGACGAACCATAACTTGGCACAATGGCAGCCTGATAGGCAAAGTTCCATTCCCAGTTTCGGAGATCAAGAGCATCTAGATAAACATGTTGTGCCCAGTCAAACCATGCAGCCTCCAGTTTTTCCTGGCTCCGTGCCCATGCCACCTCCTGTTCAACCAGCGGGTCAACCATCTGCGTCCCATTTATTGCCAGGCCAAACCACTAACAACGGCGAAAAAGTGCCACCCTATCCTTTGTTCCCTCCTGGACTTATTCCTGGAATGGTCAGAAAGATGCAGATTGGCAGCGGCGTACCTTACTCTTCCATGAGCCCTCTGGACATCCCAACTATCATACCTCCATCCACCGTTTCTCAATCCGAAATTCTCGAAAGAGTGTCCAAGTTCTTTAAAGAGATTGGAGAAGTTAACCCTTCTGAAGGGCCCCTCAAATCCGATACTGGAGACGATGATGAGTATGATAAAGAGTATGAAAGAGAGCCTCCTGTGCGGAAGGGAGGGGCTTGCATTCCACCTCCACCAAACCTGCAGGCGGACCCCGAAACTGGGACTTATGCCGATGGAAGTGTAGAGCGTAAACCAGGATTTAATAGCTCTGGAAGGTTGGGTCTTGGTGCCACTGCTAATCCGAACGAGATAAGTCAATATGACGATGTTTATACCTCCTACAGGAAACAAAGAAGCACCACCTACCATTCCTCCATGAGTGTGAGAGCTTCGGCGAGATGAAAACTGGCTCTGATGGGAGGTGGTGCCTGGTCAAGCTCTTCCTTTTTTTCTTTTATAACTTTCTTTTGTTGTTTTGTACTCTGAAGTCCAGTTTGCGGCTTTATAGCGTGCATGTGTGGGAGAGAAATACTTGGCTGTGGAGGTACCCTATCAGAATTGTGATTTAGATTCATCCTTTATTCAAGTCCAATTTAGATTCAAATATTAGTATTTAGAGAACTGACTTCACGGATGCGCAAAATTTATCCGGACTGATAACTGATACTATAAAGTCACCTTACAGTTATGGAAGTTGCTTCAAGTCTTCACCTGTTAAACTCTATAGACTCGACCTCCTACCACACATTATGGTACTGTTACTATTCTGAATGTCTAATTTGTAATTTAACCCTACTTAAAAGAGTAAGCCGGATGACATGTCAAAGTCACATTCCAATTCTTAAAATGGCCCGTTTGACAGGGTTTTACTTGTGCTTTTAGGGTGCATTTGGCAATCCCCTTTTTACAATATAGTTAAAACTATTATAATATAAAGTTTTCACATGTTACAATGTAAAACAAAAACAGATTATAGTATAAAACTTTTATATGTTACAGTAAATTAGTTTTAACTTTTAGTCTTAATTGTGTTGCCAAAAACACCCTTCAAGCTTGTTTGGAATCCTTTAAAAAACGTGTTTTTAGCTTATTTGCTCCAAAATTTGCTTTTTGACAAGTTTAGATGAAAGTGTGAAAAGTACTTTTGGTTTTTACAAACATTTTTCAAAAAAACTAATCGTTTAATGCTTACAAAAATGTATTAAAAAACTTTTTTATTTATATTTTTAATCTTTTAGTTTAATATAACAAATAAAAAATTAGATTATTTTTATAAATGTCCTTAAACTATATACTTTATTTCACTTTACCTCTCAATTTTTTATAAAACATGTCAAAATGCCTTTTCTGCGTAAGAAAAAGTCAAAAATCCATCTCCATCTAATTCTATCTATAAATTCAATAAAATTATTAATGTGACACCTAGCCAACAATTAATTAAAGGTGTTTGCCAGATGTACTTGAAGTCCGTTTCATATCCGTGAAGACTTGTACGATTAAGTCGTACAATTTGTTATTTTTTATAATTAATTACAAAAGTTTTCCCACAACTATAGGCTTTTAAAATTCTACATTGGCTTTTTTTTTAACTTTAAGCATAATGTTTGTTCCCTTATCTATTAAACATTAACAAGAAAATTCTCAAGTTATGATTTGGAGAATCAATGATAAAATATTATACAAATAATAGTATTGTTGAATATTTTAATGGACCATTAAATTATTAGCTTATTGTTCTAAAATTTTTTGTAAGATTTTTTAGTTTATATTTTCAACAATTGAAATTTTTAAATTTTATCAACTTTTTAAATTTAAATTAGATTTAAACATAATAGAGTTATCAAACTACTCTAATATTATCTACTAAATCTCAATTATGTAGCAAGTTTTATTAAAAGTTCTAACAAAAAGATTTCTTGTCAATATTTAGAATGCATGTTACGTTTTAAATTTAAGATGCACAATATTATAAGGGCTCTGGGCGAGGGAGAATTAATTTAATTGTTCTTTTTATTTAAACAAAGGTTCGTTTCTTCTTTTAATTTGTTTTTTTAATATATATATATATATATATATATATATATTTTGAAGTCTCCTTAACGTAAGGCTTAGTATGGTAAAGGAGTTGGAAGGCAACCATCTCTTTCCTTTGTGAATCAGTTTAACATTGCCGCACTTGTCTGATGTTAAAAGGGGTTTTTGAAATTTCAGTTTAAACTTATCAACTACAAATATAGATAGTACAAAGCTATCAGTAGCTATAAGAAGAAGCAAAAAAATTGTTATAATGTAAAGCTCTCACATGCTATAGTTTTTAAATTTAAATCGTCAGTTACAATTGAAGTTTCAAATGGAAGCTAACACCGAATTGTATGTTGACATAAAAACCACTTACACTGTTTGAAAAATTGTATCATTAATTATATATATATATATATATATATATATATATATATTATAAGTGTGTGATGATGTTTCTGGTTAAGCGGATGGATGCAAGCATTTGGTTATGCAGCTTAGAGTGCCATATTTGGTCTTGGTATTATCCTACCAGTTCTTTTTGCTTTGTCCTCTCATTTTATTCAGTCGACTCTGTCCCATTATTGATGACATAAATGTGCTTTTCTCAGAATTGTGTAAAAATAACTTTGAATAGATTTTGTCCATAGTACAATACTCTATGTGTACAATACTCTGTGTGGTGAAAGTAAAAAAGAAATTAAACAGACGATTATTTGGTTGCCCTATGGTTTGTCACCGGCAATTTACGGCCGCAGAAAAGAACTTGAAGTCTAATCCTCATCATGGATACACACATCATTCTCGTTCTCAACGTACTCAAGGCGAGCAATTGATTGATTCATCATGTTTGAGTAGTCATCCGCTATCATGTAGTATTTTAATATGTGAGAGATTTATACTGTAATACATTTTTATTTTATACTGTAACTCATGAAAATTTTATATTGTAACATATTTTTATTTTATACTGTAATATATAAAAACTTTAAGCTGTAAAGAGTTACAAGTGGGAGTTTTATAATGATAAATTTCTCGTTTGTGCAGAGGATAAACATGTGGGTGTTACTAATACTATTTTCCTTTCTAAATTCTTTTCTTTCCTTTTTTTTTCCCTCCTACCAGTCTATCTCTTCTTATTATTGTTATTTTTCTCTTCTAAAATTTCTCCACCTTCTTCCTTCCCTTCATTTTTTAACCCTACCAAACACGGTGTTATCACACTCACTTTCAGGTCTAGAGTTTAATTCTCTCTTTCATGAATTTAAAAAATCAATTATTTATAATTATTAATTAAAGCCAACAAGTTAATCTTAAAAATGATTTATTACATAACTATACCTTTTTGTTTTAATTATTTTTCAATTAATCCTTATATTCTTGCAAACTATAAAGCTACCCTTTGTTTTAAAATATTTATTTCAATTTTATCCCTCACAGATTTTTTGAATAGAAAAAACATAGAGATATGATAAAAATGTCTTTATTTAGACCGAATTTATTTCCAAAACAATTTTTTTTTCCTTGAGAAATTTGTTTTGACACATATTTTGATATTTGAAAGCCATTAAACTTAAGAATTTTCTTTTGAACTTAATGTTTTGTTTTAAGATTTTTCATGTTTCTAAATTTTAAAAATATTTTTCAAAACTGTTTAAGGGTAGTTATGTTGTTTTATTTAATTTTTTTTTGTCATACAGATGACATTGAAGTAAGCTTTTTAAATTCCATGTTACCTTTATACTTTCTAAAGTAGAAAATAAATGAAGAAATAGTTAAAATTAAGACGTATAATTATGTAACTAACCTATCTTAAAAATTATTTTTCTAGGAACTTCAATGCTAAATTTAGCCTAAAACATAACATTACATTAAAAAAGAGCTATTGTGCCTAAATATTGAAATACAGCATATTAATTTGACACAACATGGAAAACGCTTTAATGTCTAGCTCTGCGTTGAAGTTTAATTTGTTTTGCTGGCCTCGTTTAAAAGTTTTTTTCTTAATTGCAATGATTAATTTAGCTGACTGGTTAGGGCATGCTTACATAAAGCGTGCATATTGAGTAGGTAAAAATACATTTCATATATAATGTGTAATATAAATAAGAGTGTATTTAGCAGGAGGGATTGTGGGAGGGAAAGAAGTGAAGGGAGAGCACATTTTCGTTGTTTGGCTGGGAGGATTACGAGAGAGAAGGGAAGATGGAGGGGATTGTCAAGGATATTCTATAATTTTCAAATTCTCCCTCACAGACGAATTGGATAGGACAGACACTCATTTGTTATGAGCAAGGACGCAAGTTTCAATCAAAATTTCGGTTTTTTGAGGGTATTGAAATATCTTTTTACTATAAAATTGATTTTGATGCATTATCGGGAAAATATCAATACCAGGAAAAAAAAAATGTAATTTGTGCCAAATTTCGATTGATGTTTAGCGTTTTTTTTTTTCTTTAAATAATTTATTAATATTGTACACACTAAATCATTGAATGTTTGCCTTGTAAGTTGTTTTGCAGTAAGTGCAAGTTATATGTGGCATATTCATAAATATATTCAGCATTATTTAAATAGCATGTTATAACACCAATATTGTTAGAAATGCAACAATGAGCCAGGGCCCGTGGGCCGGCCAAGGCCCATCTTGATACAGCAATAGGTCGGGCCGACATATCCCGTCACTGTTTAAGGCACGACCCAACCCATAAATATTGGTCGGCTGAATTGGGCTATATAAACATACATCGATCCATAGACCAGCCTAGCATGACCCATGAAAAATCATGGGCCATGCCGACTTGGGTTGGGCTAAGCCGGCACGTGTAGGCTCATCCTGCCTGTATAAGGCTTATACAGGCCTACAATAGTTCAGCTCACTGAAGGCCCATTGTACCCTAATTTTTTTTAAATACATATATATATTGATATATTTATATATATTTTTTCATATTTATTCACGGATGAACATGGCTGAGTATTAGCTTATTTAGTAGAACGCCTTACACATCATATCATGGCAAGATTTTTTTTTTTTTTGTAGGCATTCTTTGCTTCTTCTAAGAAGCAAAGCTAAGACAAGACCTTACACATCACATCGCAAAAGGCCTGAAAAGCTCCTTTTTTTTCTTTTTTTTTTTTGGCTTATAAGCATGCTTTACTTTTGAGAAGCAGAGCTAAGACTCAAGTATTGAGTCTGCAGGTCACGTATTATATATATATATATATATGTATTTCTATATTCATTCACGGATGAACATGACTGAGTATGGCCTTTTCCAGCAGAAGGCCTCACACATCATTTCATGGCATGCTTTTTTTTTTCGCTTGTAGGCATGCTTTACTTTTTAGAAGAAGCAAAGTTAAGACACGACCTTACACATCACATCACAAGAGGCTTGACAAGCTCTTTTTTGGTTGGCTTATAGGCATGCTTTGCTTTTGAGAAGCAAAACTGAGACTTAGATACTAAGTCTATAGGTCATGTATTATCACATCAAAATACTATATATTTAATATATATAATTATTATTATTTAATAATATAAGAATTAAATATTATAATATATATATATATACACACACATGTCATGTTCACTCGAGAGTGAACATGGCATTACATTTTCCCCACGCAATTATAAAAAGGGTAGGCCTAGCATAGAGGCTCAGAAGGAAGGCCTGTAATGTGCAAAGCTGAGACTTTAAGTCTTCGGTGAAATGTCTAATCAAATCACATTTGAAAGACAAAAATTAAAAAAAAGATTTAAAAAATAAATAATAAATAATAAATAAACTTTCTTACCTATAAATAGATGTAGAAACTTCATAGGGATACTCATTCAACAAACTTCTCAAATTATACGTATTGTCTACTTTTTTTAGTTTACTTAAAGTTCTTTAGAAAGGAAAAAAAAACTTGAAGGCATAATTTATGTCATTTGTTGTTCACTAATTTTGTATTGTTATAAGTTAAATTTATTCTGTAATTATTTTATTCAATTTTTATTAATAGTGAAACATTAATTTAGTGTTTTTTTTTATTGAAGCAATGGCATCATCATATGGAAGGAGAACCAACATTTCGAATTTGGTGATCAACGAAAAAGAACAATTTGATCATCCATTTGAAGAAGTTGGAGCTGACTCGTTATCTCAAGTTGGTGGCTCTTCTAAGTGACTCAGAAAGGCAAAAGGAAAATGCAACAAACTGCATCAGTTTGGAGTTTTTTTGATCAAGTAATGCATACAAATGAGAACAGTGTAATAGAAGAACATGCAATTTGCAAAGTGTGCAAACAAGACTACATAGGTAAATCCTCTTCTAGTACTTGTCACTTAGAGAGGTATTGAAAAAAGTACAAAGCTAAGCATTGTATAAGTGGTATTGATTGTCGTCAACAAAACTTCAATTTAGCTCTGATGATAGTGTTACCAACTGGTCATATGACTAACAAAGAGCTAGAGAATGGCATGCTAGATATTTGGTTACTGCATAACAACCAATTAGTCTTTCTGATAATCCGGCCTTTGAGGAGTATATTCAAAATGCTTATAATCCACAATATAGGTGTGTTTCAAGAACTACCACAAAAGCTGAAACCATGAAAGTTTTTCATTCAATGATGGAAAATTTAGTGACAGAATTTAGTTCATTCATGCACATCTGTTTTATGGAAAGGTGGCACCAAAATTAGTTATATTTGTGTAACTACACATTATGTGGATAAAGATTGGTCTTTTCAAATAAAGTTAATTGCTTTTTGACCAATGCCTTATCCGCATGATGCCAAGGCCTTTCATGATGTCATCATGGAAGTTTTTGATTTTTATGGCATTAAAGAAAAGGTTTTGAGCATCACATTTGACAATGCACCTGCTAATACTGCTGCTATTAACCTTTTCAAGACAATTTTGAGACCACAACATGGTGGAACACTTTTTCACCAAAGATGTGCTTGTCATATTATTAACTTATGTGTTTAAGATGGCATGAAGTTTTTTCAAGGTTATTTGGAAAATATTCAAACATCCTTGGGTTACATAGTAAGTTCTAACTCTCAAATTAAAGAGTTTGTTAAACTTTACAAACGAGCAAGCATGAAACCTAGAAAACTTCCTATTGACATGGAACACTGGCGGACTTCAACATATTTGATGCTGAATGCATGCCTACCATACAAAGAGGTCAGAACCACGTATTACAACTAAGCTGCTTCAAGAATTTGATTGAAAAATTGCTTCATGCTTCTATAATTTCTTGAAAGTTTTTTATGAAGCCACTCTCTAACTCTTATGTGTGTATTATCCCAACCTCCTCATGTATCACATAAATTGTATGACATTGCTGCAACCTTTGATATGCATAGAGATTTTAACATGTTTAGGTAATCTGTTGAGTCATGGAATAAAAATTCAAAAAATATTGAGAGCGTGTTCCACCTTTGTATTGTATAGTCATTGTATTTGATCTAAGAGTTAAATTAGCTACTGTTGAATATTTGCTTAAGGCTACAAGGGAAAATCTAAGGGTGCATTTTGACATCATAACTGTTAAAAATGTGTAAGCAAAATTTAGCAATATATTTACTGTATATAATGAAATATATGGAAGAGGCCAAATAATATCCCTTACACCTTTAGTGAGTACTATATCTATACCACATGATTCTTCATAGGAAAGTATGATTAGCTACATCGGATTTGGTTTCGGTGCATCATTCACATCTTCAATATGCAGTGAATTGAAAAACTATTCGAAAAAAAATTTTGCGGCATTCATTTTCAATAAGTGAGGTGGTGATTTTGATTTCAATTAGTTTCATCTTTTGTCATTTTTAAAAATTACAGTCAAGAACTTTTAATGTGCTTTTTAGAATGGCTCATGATATACTAACCATACCAGTGTCCTATATTGCAAGTGAATAAGTATTTAGTTGCAATGATAGAGTACTTGATGAACAACGTGTACGAATGAGTGACGATATTCTGGAGGCAGTAATGTGCATTAAAGATTAGAAGGATACTCACAGAAGAAGCCAACAAGTTTAAAAGGATTAGGTTGATGACTTTGAAAATTTAGACGTTTCTGATACTCCCACTGATACTCCCATTGGGAGTGATACATTGTAATTATAAACAATATTTATTGATTTTTTTATGTTTTTTATGTTCTTTATAGTTTTTTTTGTAATTTTGTAAATATTTTATGTATAATTATCCTAATTGTACTCTTTTTTCCTTACCAAGGTTTTATCCTATTAGAATTTCCCTTGAAAGATTTTTAATGAAGCAATCATAAATAAAATATCTTTTTTTATATTTTCATTAACTATTCAAATTTTTATATTTGTTAACTTGTCTAAAAATTCAAAAGTAAAACATAAAAATTAAAAATTAAAAATTACATGCTTAGATGGGCTGGCCAATCTAAGCCCATGTTAAGCCAAGATGGGCCTACCCATCCTAACTCGTAGATGGACTCAAATCAACTAGCCCATTCAAGGATCGTGGTACAACCTAGCCTAGCCTACAGCATGGCCTAGCCTGACCCACATAAAATTGACCAATGGTGTGGGTTGGGCTTAGGTAATTCTTATATGGGCCGGCTTTGGGTTGGCTTGGCCCTGCTCATGGCCCGCATGGGCCTAAGGAGAATGAGTAAGGCCGTGCTGGCCCGTTCTTCCATATTTAAATATTATTTGAATCAATATTGAATCTCAACTATATTTGAACCTCACAAAACTTCTTTTTGGTATTTACAAATTTAACATGTATAAATGTTTTTTTTTTTAAATCATGTTTATTTATTTTTTTTTAATGTTTGTTGAATCCAAAAGTACTATATATTCAATGTAAATTTCTGTAATTTTTATAATTTTTATCAAAATTTCCACCGACATCAATATTTTCCTGAAACTTCTATAAAATTGAAGTAGCAATAGTATCGATATTTTCATCATTGATTATGAGAATTATCTTCCCTTACTTTTCAACTTTTAATTTCCTTTGCATGGGCGATATAGTAATTTTGCATATATAAAAGGTCCTTACCCTTCTCTTTCTTTTTAATAATAAATAAGAGAAGAATGACCATCATCATTTCTTTCTAACTCCTTATTATACAAACAATTTTAAAGGAAATTACAATTCATCATTCCTTTACATTTTCTTTCTATCGTAGTTTACCAATTCTTACCCCTATATGTCCGTATCACAAAATATACCTTTGCTATCATTTGATACTAGTATGAATTGCTCGTCTAATGAAGAGAAAATAATGAATTATGTGATAAAATTCAATTAATAGTACATCTAACCTATTTAATATCCAACTTACCATTTTCTTTCTATTATTTTGGGTCACTTGGATATGGTGTTGGGTTTTTGAATCTTTAATTGTCCCACATCAATTAGAGACGATAATTTTTTATCTTATGTGGGCATATATATAATGTTCTTTGTCCTACATCAATTATGTATGAAGCCCTTTGTCTTCTACAGGCTTATAAATAAGAGTTCAATTTGTTATTCTAATAATCTCAAAATTAGAGGCATTTATTTTTTGATTAGTTTCGTCTCCTTTGGGAATTAATTGTCTTCTTGTTTATATTGAAGCTTGTTTCATTTAGTAATCAACTAGTTTCTTTTGTTAGTTTTAGAAGCTTACTTTTGGGTTATGATAGTTTTGGGTTGTGAGAATTTTTTGTTCAAGCTTTTGTAATCTTCTTGTTTATAGTGGAATTCTTCGTTACAATTACACTATTGCAGTCAATCAAGTTGCTAATCATTGTTCTGATGATAACAACAACGACCAAAAAATAAGGATATTGCAGATTTTATGCATAATCTCAATAGCTCTCAGTGCAAACAATTGATAGCCATGCTTTCTTCCCATCTGGTCCCTTCAACCAAGACTAATGATCAACAGGATATTCGCAACACATCATATTCCATAGGTACATGTTTTACTGTTTCATTACCTCGTGGTTCTCCTTACAAAAATGGTTGGATAGTAGATTTAGGTGCCTTTAAACACATTTGTTCTGATGCAAGTGCATTTATGACTATAAAACCTATTAAGAGCTCCACTATTACTTTGCTAAATCATACAACAATTGATGTGAGTTTAAGTGGTGATGTTAGGATAAACTCAATGCTACTTCTCAGAGATGTTTTGCTTGTCCCATAGTTCAAATTTAATATGTTGTCTATGAGTGCTCTTACCATTGATTCACAACTTTCAGTGGTTTTCTTTCCTGATCATTTTGTGATTCAAGATCCCACCAATGCAAAGACAATTAGCAAGGGTGAAAAACATGAAGGTCTTTACCTTCTTAATACAGATGATGTAAAGGTCGACTTCTATGCTTTCATTGATACTATTTCAGCAAGTTTGTGACATAACCGACTTGGTCACTTGTCTACAAAATGTCTAGATTTACTCAAAGATATGCTACAGCTTGGACATTCAAAGTTAGATACTTCAATACCCTGTTACATCTGCCTTTTAGCAAAGCAGATAAGGTTGCCCTTTGTGTCTCATAATCACATGTCTAAGTCACCTTTTGATTTTGTACACTGTGATATATGGGGACCTTACCATGTAACATCATACTCTGGTTATAGATATTTTCTCACATTGATGGATGATTGTACCTGGTTTACATGGGTGTACTTACTGAAGCAAAAATCAAACGTTACTCTTGTTTTGCCAAGGTTTTTCACCTTAATTGACACTTAGTTTAATAGAAAAATTAAGAAATTTCAATCAGATAATGCAAAGGAACTAGCATTTACTGAAATTTTTAATGAAAAAGGCGTTTTACATCATTTCTCATGTGTAGAAACACCTTAACAAAACTTGATAGTAGAACAAAAACATCAACATTTACTAAATGATGCCTGAGCTTTGTACTTTCAATCACGCATTCCTATTCAATACTGGACTGACTGTATTCTTATAGCCATTTTCTTGGTCAATAGAATGCCTTCACCACTGCTTCAACATAGGACTCCATTTGAGGCACTCTACAAGTCAGTTGTTTATTACTCTACATTCCATGTTTTTGGCTGCCTAGCTTTTGCATCCACTTTGTCTGCTCATCATACAAAATTCTAGCCTAGAGCTAAACTTTGTGTCTTTCTTGGTTATCCAACTGGCATTAAGGGCTACAGGTTACTTGATATACAAACTAAATAAGTGTTTGTATCAAGGAACGTGGTATTCCATGAGGAAGTTTTTTCTTTTCATTCAGTCATACCTGCTACATCCTGGGTCGATCCTTTTCCTGATTTGGCTATTCTTGTCTCATCTATTGATTTAAACCCATCATCACATAACCAATTCATGACATCCAAGTCCTCTCAACTTGTGCCTCTTACCCCTTCTCAACCAATCTTCATATCTGACTCTAATCCTACTCAAACTACAATAGAGCCTTTGCTTTGAGGTTTTTCTAGAACCATCAAAACCCCCCTCCTATCTTCATGAATACCATTGTAACCTCATGACCTGTCTAAATACTTTTCTCAAATCTACCTCAAACACTCTCTACCCTTTCTCCAACTATCTTTCATATAACTCACTTTCACAAAAACACAAAGTATTTGCCTTATCCATATCCACTCAATTCGAACCTTAATTTTATCACCAAGCAATCAATTTCCTCAATGGTGAGATGCTATGAAAGCTAAACTTGCTGCCATGGAATTGAACAAGACATGGTCAATTGTTCCTTTACCGAAAGAAAAGCACACAATAGGTTGCAAGTAGATCTTTAAAATTAAATGCCAAGCTGATGGGTCCATTGAACGTCACAAAGCTTGTTTAGTGGCCAAAGGTTATATTTAGCAAGAAGGAGTAGATTTTAATGACACCTTCTCATCTATCGCAAAACTTGTCACTGCCAAAGTTCTTTTGTCCCTTGCTGTAAGTTAGTCATGGTATTTACTTCAACTTGATGTTAATAATGCATTTTTAAACAGAGATTTGTTTGAAGAAGTATACATGGATCTTCCCTTGGGATATCCTAAAAAAGGGGAGCCTCCTACACAAGATGGCAAGCTTATTTGTAAGCTTCATAAGTCCATTTATGGCCTGAAGCAAGCTCTTGACAATGGTATGCTAAATTCTCTCATTCCTTGATCTCATTTGGTTTTTCACAATCCAAATCTAATTATTCCTTATTCACCAAAGCATCTGGTTCTTCACTTATGGCCTTGCTAGTTTATATAGATGACATCATTATTACGGGTCCTTCTCTTCCAATCATTAATGCTCTCAAGGAATTTTTGCAAACTCATTTTAAACTCAAGGACTTAGGTAATCTCAAATACTTTCTTGGGCTTGAAATTGCTCGATCTACCAAAGGCATTGTATTGTCTCAGCGCCAATGTGCTTTACAGCTCTTAAAAGATGCTGGATTTTTAGGCTCCAAACCTGCTTCAGTTCCCATGGATCCCAATATAAAACTGAACAACTTGGATGGTGATCCTCTCATAGATATTTCTCAATATAAACGCCTTATTGGTAGTCTTCTATACCTCACTCTCTCTCGCCCTAACATCACATTTGCTGTTTTTAAATTAAGTCAATTTTTTCCAAACCACATACTCCACACTTGTAGGCTGTTTATCATCTTCTCGTATAAATAAAGTCTCATCCATTACTCTTTCCTTCTTCTTCTTCCTTATAGGTCATAGCTTTCTCTAATGCTAAACAACAGGATTTTGTGTTTTCTTGGGCGACTCGTTGGTTTTATGGAAGTCAAAGAACAGTCCATTATTTCTCGCTCCTCAGCTAAAGCCGAATATCGAGCATTGGCAAACACTACTAGTGAACTTGTTTGGATGCAACAGTTGCTACAAGATTTTGGTATAACCAACTCAAAACCAGCTCTCCTTTTTTGTGATAATCAGTTGCCATCTATATTGCCACTAATCCCACCTTTCATGAAAGAACTAAACACATAGGGCTTGGCTGCCATTTTATTCGTGATAAAGTTACTAACGGGTTCATCAAACTCATGCCTATTTGATCTCAACGTCAGCTTGTAGATTTGTTCACTAAGCCCTTACCTCCTTCCTCTTTGCTTTCATTGTTACCCAAGATGGCTGTCAAAGACATTTACAGTCCATCTTAAGGGGGAGTTTTACACAGAATGTTATGAATTAGTTAGTCTTGTTAGTAGTTTGTTACAGTTTGTTAGTTTGTTATTTTGTCTGTTACCTTGCTGAGCTGTACTTATAATTAAGACAGCTGTAAGTTAAAGTTGAGTCTGTATATAAGAGACATATTCTACTTATTCATTCAATGAGAAAGCTCCGTTCATTCCTCAACTGAAGTGTTTCTCTCATTTTTCCTTTTTCTTCTCTTCTTCTTCGCTCATTAAATACGATTCAAACAGCCTCAAAGAGAGTGCCATGAAGATATGCATTATTAACATCTAAATGCCGAATCGACCATTCATGTGATAGAGCAACACTGAGAATGAGTCTCGTATTGGTAGGTTTAACTACCGGGCTAAAAGTGTATGACAGTCCACACCTAGACATTAATTAAAACCCTTGGCAACAGGACGAGCTTTATAGCGAGAGACGGAACCGTCTGGATTTCTTTTGATGTGAAAGACCTATTTGCAGCCTACAACATTTTGTGATGCAGTACATGGAACAAGATCCCATGTACCGTTTCAAAGTAAAGCAGTTAACTCATCAGAAATAGCCTGACGTCAAGGGATGCTTTTAACTGCTTGCGTAACACAAGTGGGTTCAATAGTCCGGCAGAGGGTGATTGGCAATGGCTTGATAGAGGTGTTTGGGTTTGAAAATGTTATTCTTGGAGCGAGTCATCATGGCATGAGTAGGTACGGTTGGCTTGTCGGGTTTAGGTGTAATATGGGTTAGGGACCTGTTTATATTAGTTTCTAAGGTAGGCATAGAATTGGTGGTGACTTTGGAAGGTGACCCATGTGATAGTGAGTGTGAGGTAGTTGAAGTGTGAGAAGATGACGAGTGAATTAATGATGGAGTTGCATGAGAAATATGACAATTATTTGACACATTTCGTGGTGACTGTGAGGTAGTGGAATTAGAAGAAGATGAAGTGTGGACGAATGGTGATATTGCATGGGAATTATTAGATTGATTTGTTGAAGAAGAAACTAACGAAGTGGAGCAAGGTAGTGAGCACATGGGAGTACCAGTGTCCGCGGGCGAAGTCGGCATCGGTTGAACTCTGTGTGGTGATAACGCGTATAATGAAGTATTTGAAGAGCTTGGCACGTTACAACCTTATGATAAAGTGTGCATTATGGTCGAATTCTGTGAGCATGGAAGGATGGAGATTAGAGCATCAGAGAGGTTAGAAGAATTAAAAAAAAAAAAAAATCACTTGAGAGAATCTGTAGAGCGAACATAAGATTTAGAAAATGAGAATTTGTGTTTAATAAATCCAACATGACGAGAGGGATAAATTTTATGTGATTGTGGGTCAAGACAAATATAAGCGCTATCATGAGGAGAATAACCGAGAAAAACACATGGAACGGATCTTGGTTTAAGTTTATTGGAAGTGTATGGTTTGAGCCAAGGTAAACAGACACCCAAAATTTTTAATTGATTATAATTGGGTTGAACGTGAAACAATTTTTCATAGGGAGAAGAGAATATTAGAGTTGGAGTTGGAAGACGATTTATTAAATAAACGGCGGTTTGAAATGCTTTAAGTCCAATATTTGTGTGGAATTTTCACATGATGGAGAAGGGTTAAGCCAGTTTCAACTTGTGACGTCTTTTAGACATGCCGTTATGTTGTGGTGTGTGGGAGGCGTTTCAAGATGTTGAATGCTAAGGGCAAAGAGAGAATGTTTTAATGCAATATACCCACCGCCAGCATCAGAGTAAATAGATACAATCATAGTTTAGAAGTAGTTTTCAACTCATGATTTAAATTGTTGAAAAACAAAGAACACGTCGGATTTTAATTGTAAACGATATAGCCAAATATATTTTATGAAATGTTCGACGAAATTAACATAATATTGAAAACCATCATAGGACTTGATAGGAGAAAGAGCTTAAACATTGTCATAAACAAGATCAAGAGGACCTTGACTTTCAAGACAATTCGCTAAAGGGAAGGCATTGGCTTTTATTACAATGACATGATTCACAATAAAATTTAGAAGAAAAGTTTGACGCGAAAGACACAAGACCAGAACGAGATAGACTCAACACTCCTCATCAAGCTGGTGAATAGGTGTTTTCCATTCTTAGCTTAGATACAATTGTTTGAAATACTGTCCTGCTTAAACCTTTGGTGAGTACATATGCAAGTTGTCGAAGAGAAGACTCACAAGGCATACAGATTAATCCAATATCTAGCTTTTTCTTGATAAAATGCCTGTCTATTTCTATGTGCTTTGTTTGATCATGTTGCACTGCAAAATGTGCAATGCCAATTATAGATTTGTTGTCGCAGTAAAGTCTCATTGGGTCTTCCCATTCAATCTTCAAATCTTCTAGAATGACCTTTAACCATAGCAGCTTGCAAACTCCTTAAGCCATTGCTCAAAACTCTGCTTCAACATTAGATGTAGCCATTGCATTTTGTTTTTCACTTCTCCATGTCACAAGATTCCTACCAAGAAAGGTAAAATACCATGTGGTTGATCTCCTATTGTTCAGGTCTAAAAGTACAAGTCTGATATAACCTCAAGTATAGGGTTGTATAAGTAATAAAACCCAGTGACTCCGAGGACGGTCCCACAGGAAAAAAGTATTGAAAAGGTCTAATATATTAGTTATATCATTTTTATTTGTTAGTAAAGAATTGGAGGATTAAAGTTAATTAATTACAATATTTATACATTTTTTACTTTTTTCATTTATAGATTTTTTTTTTATGATTTTTGAAACTTCAACAATGAGAAATGTGACTTAAATTGGAATGATAAATGGAATTTCAACAAGTGCAATTAAATAGAAGATAGAACTTTAACAAAAAGGGCAATTTTAACTTAAAAGAAACAACAATTATAATAATACTGAGGATTAAAGGTTTTATTCTGGCAATTAATTTAAATATGTTTTAGTTTTTCTAAAATTATTTATTAAAATGGTTTAAGTATGCAATATGCTATCTTTAATCTATAATAAACCAAGAGTTACCAAGCATTTAATGTGCCAATTCATGTTTATATGTATTAAAATACTCAATTTTAACAAACAAGTATGATTTCAAAATCAACTAACCAAAATTACCAACAAAATTAAAATTAAGCATTTACTATGTCATTTTTATGTCTACAAATAATCAAAGTGTTTTTAAACATTACACGTGCTAGCCTATGTCTATAACAAATCAAAACTTATTTTTGCTAGAGTTTTAGTTAAGTTAACATAAAAATCATAAGTTTTCATAAATTAATTTTGATATTATAACTACTTAAAAAACTTTGAAAATTAAAAATATTTACCTTAATTTTACCAGAATTTCTCCCTCTCTCCTTAGCAAAAAAGAAATTGAGAAAGACATAGTGAAAGTAAAAACATACTTAATATTAAACATAGCTAAAAACTACAATAATTTAAACTTAAAACTATTTTACAAAACTAAAACTAAAAATTAGAAAAACTAAAACTAAAACTTAAAACTACATTTTTACAAAAGGAAAGAAATTTCTCATTAGAAGAAGGGATACAAAATACATGCATGGAAGGGGAACGCATGTACTACAAGAAATTATAATTTACATATTTTTTTATATTATTTATTTATTTATTATTTTTATTATTTTATTTGGATATTTTTTTATGCAAAATGACTAGGATTGCAAAATGAGAGATTTGAGATTTTTTGAATAATTTTTGTTTTGGCCGACCATGTGTTGTCTCTAAATTAGATTAAGATTTGACTTCTTTGAATTTTTTTTTCACCTTTTTCCTGATTTACTTTGTGATCAGGTGCAGCACAGCACACGAGAGCTGTATGGAGATGTGAACTAGAATGTAGATCTTGTTGATTAAGATTGAAAGGACGGTCATGATTGGAGCATTGAAAAAAGACAGGCCAAACCATTAGATCACATCGTCGTAAGCAGATTGATGGCTCAATATGCAAGCGCACACGTAGCACAAAGTAGCGGATCCATGTGTGGCTAGGACGTGTGGACGTGCCATGTGCCATGTGTCGGCTTTCTTTTTTTATTTCTTGAGTATTTTAGGTCCATTTTTGCCTGTCTCGTTTTGTTCTGTTTTTCTTGTAGATTTCAAATCTAAAATAAAATAGCTAAACTAAAATTAATTATTTCATAAACTTAGTTTTTTACAATAATTTTAAAAATTATTTATTTTACAATTAAACACACAAAACATACTAAAAATAAATAAAAACTTTTAAAATTAACAAACCTTAACATATATATTATTTAAGACTTGAGAATATTGTTAAAAATTACTAGAAATATTATAAAATATATTTATAACTAAAAACTTATTTACAAATATTTTAAGACTCAAAATAAAATTACAAAAATATTATTTTTACGTTTTTGAATATTTACAAACTAATTAATTGTTAAACACACAAAAATGATTCTAAAAATTACTAAAAATATTATTAAACATAAAACACACTAAAAATAAATTTTTAAACATATTTTTACACAAACACAATAAAATACTATTTATCACACAAATATTATAATGAACAGATTTAATGAGAAATATAAATGTAAAACAATGATATTTAGCCTTAAAAAATATACATTTTTATAGTTTCATCACATGTTGACCACCGATCCAGCATAGTCTGCATCTATGTATGCCTCTAAGTGCTAGTCCCATGTTTCTTTTAAACAATATACCCTTCCCAGGCGTCCTTTTAGATACTGTAACACTTGGTTGGCAGCTTGCAAATCAACTTCCTTTGGGTTGTGCATGACTTGACTGATCAAACGAACAACATAGGCTATATCTGACCTTGTGAGAGAGAGATAAATGAGTCTCCCTACTAGATGTTGATACATTCCTCTATCCACGGCTGCATCTTCCCGAGTCTTTCCTAGTTTATGATTAGGGTCTATTGGTGTGCTTACCAGTCTACATGCCAACTAGCCTGTTTTCTTGAGAAAGTCTATGATGTTCTTCTATTGAGATATAAAAATTCTCTGTTTAGAGTATGCAACTTCAATCCCTAGAAAGTACTTCAACCTTGCTAATTCTTTAATTTCAAAGTCCTTAGCCAAGCACTGTTTCAAAATATCTCTCATTTTCATCATTTCTTGTCATGATTATGTCATCAATATACTCTAAAAGAGTAGTAACTCCCCCTAAAACTGAATGCCTGATGAACAACATATGACCACCTTGGCTTTGTTTGTACCCCATATGATTCATCACGTTTACGAATCTTCCAAACTACGCCCTTGGAGACAGGTTAAGTCTGTACAAAGGCTTTCTTGAGTTTGCACACTTTGCTAGTGGCCAAATTACTTCCAAATCTAGGTTGGACTTCTATATAAATTTGTACTTTAAGGTCTCCATACAAAAACGCATTTTTGACATCAAATTGTTGCAAATGCCAGCTATAATTAGCCGCCAAAGATAATAGAACTCTGATTGTATTCATCTTGGCACATGAGGTAAATGTCTCTTGATAGTCAACAACATATATTTGAGTATATCCTTTAGCCACCAATCTTGCTTTGTACCTTTTCAGTGATCCATCTGCTATATATTTTACCGTGTAAACCCACTTGCATTTTACGGGTTTTTTTTTTTTTTTTTTTTCCGTGTAGGCAAATATACTCTCTCAAGTTTTATTCTTCTCTAAGGCTTCCATTTCTTCATTCATAGCCCATTTCCAATTTTCATTAGATAAAGCCTCGGATAAAGTAATGTTGTTCAAGCTTGTAAGAAAGGTCTTATACGATTGAGAAAACTTTTCAAGGGACACAACGTAAGAAAGTGGATACAAAGGACGTTTAGTGCATTCCCCAGTTCCCTTCCTAACAGCAACAGGGAGACCTTGTTCAACATTTTTTTCAGAATGAATTTCTAACATATTTTGCAAGGGAGGATCAAGCACTGTTACCTCATTTCCAGAAGCCGGTTCAGATTCTCATGCTTGTGTAAGTTTAGAGACGAGAGCTTTCTTCTTTAAGTACACTTTACCAGTCATCCTATCCTCAAAAGCAACCAAGAGCTCATTATTTTTGTTCGAGGTTTCACCAGATGGAGACACAGGAACAACAGATAGAGATGCAGGTTGAAGAGACAGGGGTACAACAGGTGGAGACATGGGTTCAAGAGATGGAGAAGCAAGTTCAACAGGTGGAGGCACGAGTTTAGACAATTTGGGCAGTGAAGGAAGGTCACTAAGAAAGAAATCATCATCCTTTTCTACAACGATTGAATTCTCCCCCTGAAGATAAGGAGTGGTGAGATAAGACTCACTCTTGTTGCAAGTAACATCTGCCCTGAGACAGAATTTCTTAGATGATGGATGACAGCACTTATATCCCTTTTGAGTTGTATAGTAACCCACAAAAACACATTTGATTGCTCTTGGATCTAACTTTCCCCTGTTTTGACTGTGAATATGTACAAAGGACACATCCAAATATTTTAGGAACGAGGTGGTTTGTAGTACTCAGGTTAGGATAAAACTTTGAGAGTATTTCCATAGGACTCTTGAAGCCAAGGACTCTAGAAGGTAATCGGTTTATGAGATGTGTGGCTGTTAGAACTGCTTCCCCTAATAAAATTTAGGCACATTTTTTTTGAAACAAAAATTCTTAGGTCATATCAAGTAGGTGACCATTTGTCCTTTCAGCGACTCCGATTTGTTGTGCGACGCTTACATATGATGACTCGTGGATTATCCCTTCCTGTTGAAAATGTGGGATTAAGACTTAGTTGAAATAGTCCCTAGCATTGTCTGTCCTAAGCGTTTCGATTTTGATGCCAAACTGGTTTTGTACCATGTTGTGGAAATTTGGGAAGACCATAATCACATCAGATTTTTGTTTAAGAAAACCCATGAGACTCTAGTGCAATCCTCTATGAAGGTCACAAACCAACGTGCTCCAGAAATATTGGGCACGGTAGAGGGACTCCAAATATCGTATGACTTGGATAAAAAAGAGTTGAACTTCTTTTATTGCTGATTGAAAAGGTAAGACGTTTGTGTTTTGCCAATTCACACACATCACAATGAAAGCTTTCAACATCTAAACCTCCAAACAAAAAAGGGAACAAAACCTTAAGAGCCCTAAATGATGGGTGTCCAGGTCTGCGGTGATGAAGCTAGACCTTTTCTTTATTGGAAAGATGATGCTTGGAAAAGAAAGATAAAGATGATTTGCTTGGTGTCTCAAGGTAACACAGCCCGTCCTGTTCCGTAGTAAGCCCGATTGTCTTCCTCATGTTCGGGTCCTGAAATTCATTGTAAGAGGGATAAAATATCATATTGTAACAAAGATCCTAAGTAAGTTTTTGGATAGAGATAAGATTAGTAGACAGCTTAGGAACATGAAGCACATTTCTAAGTGTAAGTGTGGGACTAATTTGAATATCTCCTATGACAATCTTCCTATTGTTTGGACAAAGAGTATACATGCAAAATTTCTATGATGAATGAGTCACATGGTCGATGGCACCCGAGTCTAGAATGGCAAAGGTTTTATCCAAGGAGAAACTTACCTGAATGTGCCAATGAGCAAGTACCTGACGATTTGTCTGGAGTTCTTAATAGGCTTTCAATCTTCTCCTTGTTAAACAATCAAACAAATTCAATTGTTTCTGACATTTTTTAATAAGGACAGCAAAAAATTGTACGAAAGTCGTCGGTTGCAGCAGTGGTGACGTGGTGAGCGAGATTAAGTGGTGAACAGAAGGACGACAATGAAGGTCGTTGGAAAAAAACAGGGTCGTCAGTGACAATAAAAGTGCACTGAAGGGCAAAAACTTCAAAAACTCAGCAATTAAGGCTCAGAGATCAAATTCCCAAGAAAGATGAGCCCAAAGCTTTGATATCATATCAAATTATAGAGGATAAAATAAGTTTTCTGATTGAGAATTCGTACTAAAAAAAAGTCACTAAATAACAAAATCGTTTGACCAAATTTTTGAATGGTGTTTTAGGAGATTTTCATTTATTATGTAGTATATATATAGATTTTAAAGACATATAAGCAAAAATTGGTTTGGCGTTCTTTTTTAAGGACAAAACTACAAACCAAAACAATATAATTGGTTTTTTAAAATTTGAAACCAAACCAAACCAATTGTTATTTGGTTTGGTTTGGTCGGTTTAATTGGTTTGATGTCTATCCCTATAGTTGTGCTTGGATACTCGTATAACTTGAATGAGTGCTGGGTTATACTTTGTTTGTAATAAACTTGGGTCCTTATAAAAGAGCATTATCGGAATGAATAAATAAGCAAATGACTCAAATAATGCGCATTGTGAACTCTAGCTCCGAACTTGATACTATAATAAACCTTAAATTATAAACTCTATTTTAAACCATAATAAAAAATGTTTGAGATCCAAGTTTGAGCTTGAAGTTAAAACTTACACACTGTAGCATGTGAAAGCTTTATATTACAGCATATTTTTGTTTCGTTGTAACATGTAAAGCTTTATATTGTAACAGTTGAAACTTAGTTTCTAAACATTATAAATCTTCGTGAATTTATGTTGGATTTTCATATTTTTAGGATCTTTATAGGGCCAATATGTTCACCTGGAGTCTCTGGCAAGTGAGGAATTTTTTGGTTCATGACAAACGGGAATATGGCCCCCGGGAGATTCTTGACAAAAGGAATAGACTTCTCTAGGACTAGCAACTCTGTAATGAGGTGGAGCAGGTTCGAAAACAGCCGCTGAGAAGCAAGGTAGAAAAGTCATAGGAGAAACAACTAGAATTGGAGCTGGGTTTATAGTGGGGAGCAGTAATTCAAGACTTCTTGGGTTGTGTTGTTGATTGTGTGGGTAAGAGGATCTGGAGAAACTATAGTCCCTATATTGGAGAGTGATTGGGTCATAGTGTTAGCTAACTTTGCCGCTTACTTTTTAGCCTAACTAAGTCGTTGATTAGAACTATTCTATTTGTAGCTATGAAGATATTCCTCGTTGGTTGGTTCAAGTTGTTTTAGCCGATTTGGCTTGATTAATGAAAGTCTTTCCCGTTAAAAATAAATAAATAAATAAATAAAAACATGTTATTTACCCTTTTTTCCCCTTGGTACGAATTAAACAAAAATTAAAAATTTAAAGACATTTAAAAATATATTTTAAAAATTCCTCAATCCTTTCCATGTGGCCTATGACAATGATATAAAATACTAATTTAGTGTTTGATAAAATTATTTTTACCATAAACTTTTAGTTGCTATAGTATAAAGCACTCACTTGCTATAATTTTCAGTTCTAATTACACTTTTCAAATACCCTATAAAATTATTTGTGCCACCTTTTGGCATTATATAGGTTACATGCAAAGACTTGAGTGCAAATTATAACTTATATTTAGACTTTATTATCACTATGTAAAATCGCTCTTAATATTATGTATTATTTTTATATTAATTGTGTATGTAAACTATATAAATTATGCTTATTTTTTTTATTTCTATAATTTTTATAGGGTGTTTGGGAGAGTGGTGAGAACCATTTTTACTGTAGTATGTGAGAACTTTTTACTGTAGCAAATTTGTTTTTTGTTACTATAACATGTGAGAACTTTTTACTGTTTATAACTGAGATTGTGGTAGAAACCACTTTACCAAATACCCCATTAGTCTATAAATAATGGTTGTGTTGAGTTTGTATATTCATGCGTACAAGCGAAAGAATGCAAGATTGCCTCCTCCTCCCTGTGTTTTCGCACTTCTTCTCTTGAGTTTGTTTAGTTCTATTTTGTTTTATTTCATAACAAAATATATATATATATATATATATTTTTTTTTTTTCACAAAGTCATATATTACGCAACATGTTTTATTTATTTATTTTTTCGAAAGGAAACCCAATATATATGATATGTGAAATACACGTTTGCGCACACATGTATAAAATGAAAACAAATTCTAAAAACGAAAAAAAAAAAAAAAAAGCCCACGATCACGAACCCTAAAAAGTAGGGGATTTGGGGAAGAAAAGAAGGCACCTCAACCCCAATCCGCATTTCCAATTCCACATCTGATGGCGATGGCTTTCGCAATGACAGCGTCAATTTGCCAGAGAGAGAGAGGAAAACACCTCTTTTCCTTTCGCCAGCTGTTTCCATTTTTGCCTCTTTCTTCAAAACATTGTCAAAATATTTATGTGGGAATTTTTGGTCTTTACCTATCCTCAGTTTCACGTTCTCCTTCTCTCAAATTCAATTCCCCTTACTTTTCCACTCTCCTTATCATCAACCATCTCATTTTCTCTCTCTATCTTTATCTGTTTCACCAAAATTTCTGTTACTATTACTGCCCTCCATCAAAAGATTCTGTATTACTGTATTCACCATGACCTGTATATAACACTCCATTCTTTTCACGCGCTTCACTCTCTCTCTCTCTCTCTCTCTCTCTCTTCTCTCTCTCCTTGTAGTTGAGGCTTCATTTCTTCCCAGTTTCCTTATTATTCCCAAGAACGGCCTTTCACGCTTACCATGTAACTGAAACAGAAAGAAAGCAGGTTTTTTTTTTTTTCCATTTATCTTTATCATTTTTTCCAACTTTGTGTTTCTGTTAAATCCCATGCCTTTTATTTTTCCTGATCTGGGTTTTCCTTGTTTCGCTGTGTTTTTTTTATTTTACTAATTTGGGTCATCTTGGAATTCCAAAGTTTTAATTTTTATTCTATTGGGTCGCAGCTGGTTTGTTCAGTTCCCAGATTAATAGAGACCTGGGTATCCGAATCTTGGATCATTTTTAATCTTGGGTGGCCATGGAGGGTCGTAATGATGCAGAAGCTAGTTCATTTTTGAGGTTAGAATTTGTTATGTACTTTACTGTATCCTGATTCAGATTATATTTTGTGTTTTGATCTGAATGAATATATATATATATATATATATATATATATATATATATATATAGTTTAATACAGATGTATCTGTATATTTATTTGTCGCTTATAGATGTAGTCTCATGATCAGACTGGTTGTAACTTTATGCGACCATGTGAATGTAGCTTGTTTGCGGCATTGTCATATGGGATTGCTTCCATGGCTATGGTCTTCATCAATAAAGCAATCCTCATGCAATATTCACATTCAATGACACTTCTCACTTTGCAGGTAATACCTTCTTTTTAATAAGAAAACTTCCTTTCATCGTCATTGGTAAGATAATCAGATACAAAGGAAAGAGAATCAGAAATCCTTAGAGAGCAAAAGGAAGGCTAAACTGAAAACAAAACAGAAAAACACAAAGGCAAGAACATAAACTATCAGAGCAACATGAATCTTAACAGCCTATCACGTCCTTTCAACTGAGAACAATCAAACGAAAAGCAAAATTCTTGAAAGTTTATCAGTTCAAGCCCACAAGGATGCTGAAAATGTTGCCTTATAATACCATTCCATCACGTTCATTTCTGAATCTTCATAAGTCCTGGCGTTCTTTTCCCTCTAAATTGTCTGGAGAATTGAGATCATCATACAAATTTTGCCAAACTCTGGCCATTTTATTTGTTATAAAGCCCGTTGTTTTCTCTGGCATCAAAGACCCAAAGAAAATCTTGCTTCATTCAAGCTACAAGACAATGTAGTAGATGATCCATCATCCTTTGTTTTTTTCCTCTTCACCTTTGTGTATAACACACCTGGAAGGAAAAATATAAAATGAGGGTTCTTTATTTATTTTCTGCAATAAAAATGGAAGTTGAAGATTATTATGAGGGTTTTTTATTGATTGCCAGAAATAAAAATGGAGGTTGAAGATTATTATGACGGTTCTTTATTTATTGTCCGTAATAAAAATGGAAGTTGAAGATTATTTTTTTCTTTTTTTTTTGTTTTTTTTTTTTGTTTTTTTGCTTTTTTTTGTTTTTTTGCTTTTTTAAAATTTCTTAGCAATTGGCAACTGCTGCTCTTATACACTTCGGTCGAAGATCGGGGTACACAAAAGCTAGAGGATTAGATATGACAATGGCTAAGAAACTTCTACCAGTGTCTCTGTTCTATAATGCTAATGTCGCATTTGCCTTGGCAAGTTTGAAGGGAGTTAACATTCCAATGTACATTGCAATAAAGAGACTCACACCACTTGCTGTACTTATTGCTGGATGCTTCTCAGGAAAGGGAATACCTACAACACAGGTATATTGGCCCTTTTTAAGCGGTAATATGTTATTCATTTGATAGCCTCTTGGCTGTTTATCCAAGTGTATCTTGTCCGGAGGAAGCATTCTAAGTAGGTTTTGTGTTGTTTGTTTTCATTGTTTGCGTAAAATATTCTTTTTGGTATCACTGCTTGCAAAGGGAGAAGAAGTTCATATCAAGACTTAGGGCGAACTTAAAAGACACTTAAAAAGGTTTTCTTATGTATATGTTTTTGGTTATGATGCACCGGTAGAATGAGTGAAACATTTAAGATATAATGTGCAATTGGATTGTATGGCTTTGGGATTGCAGGAATCACTCATCGCTGGAAGGTAGAACAAAACAACAACCTTAGAAAGGAAGAAAAAAAATATCGAAGCTGTATAAATGCAATAACGAATCTTTTCTTTTCTTTTCTTTTTCTTAGTTTTTTCTCTTGTTGAAGTATAAACTATGGACACTGGTGTAGGGAAAGATTGAAAGGATTTGTTTTCAGGCTAGAGCTTTATTCCAAGCACACTGAAATTCCTTAAAACATCCTTAATAAATCTTGGTGGGGTGGTTGGTTCTTTTGTGAGGTTTGCCTAGGCAATGCCTAGCTATGTTATGCGAGCAAAAAGATGATATACATAAACATATGCCTTTCACACCCTTTGTTCTGTCTGTCAACTCTGTCACCTTCAGTTTTTACTTTAGATGCTTCGGAAGATACGTTTGAGAACATCATATTTAGGAGCATGAAAAATATGAAGGCGAACACAAATAGTCTGTGAGAAACATACTTGCACCATTACTATACATATAATGGAGCTACCGGTGGCCCAGCACCCTTCAGCATCTCTCACAATGTGTTCCACGTTGTTGAAAGCTAGATCCACATGAGGTGTGTGAATTTCCGGGAAAATTAATAATATTTCATTAATGTGTGTCCCTATTTTCAGGTTACTCTTTCAGTGATATTGACTGCTGCCGGTGTCATCATAGCTGCGCTGGGAGACTTTTCTTTTGACCTTTTTGGCTACAGCATGGCCCTTACTTCGGTGTTTTTCCAGGTTCAATTTTGAGCCTCTTCCTGCCTTTGAATGCGTATGATATTTTCTTATTTTTTACCGACTGAAGTGTTTAATATCAACTGCAGACCATGTACCTTGTCTTAGTAGAGAAGTCTGGTGCAGAGGATGGGCTGTCATCAATCGAGATCATGTTCTATAACAGCTTTTTGTCTCTTCCATTCTTGTTTTTTCTCATCATAGCTACAGGAGAGTTTCCAAATTCTTTATCAATACTGTTTGCAAAGGTTAGAATCTTAACTGATTTTTGTGTTTATGGCATTTGGAAGTCAATACTGCTTGTCCAAAGGATGCATAACTGCTTGAAGACGTATTTTTGAACCCTTTTTTTCTAGAAATTAAACCATAATGGACTTCTTAAAGCATCTTAGTTCTGTTGAATTATTTTCTTAATATGGGAGAAAGTTTACACAAGACCTGTACCGTGAATTCTAAATATTGAAACGTAGTTCGATCATAATAAAACATGTTATTGGTTTTTCTTTTCATTTTCCATTTCTTTATACAATAGCAATGTGTGATCAGTATGGCCTATTGAAAAGATCCAGGATACTGGACAAATAATTTTTCATCTGCATCTTCTCCTCGTTAAATGCCATTTTTGAGATTGCTTGGGACTTAGTGCTATATTATTTATGTGGATGTTATGACAAAGGTTGATTTATGGAGCATTTTTAAGAAGATGTAGGGTATAGCTGGCAATTACATTGCTAACTCTATTTCTTTTCTTTGTAAACAATAATAATACATAATTTTTTTTATCTTTTTCAAATTCTAGATATTTGTAATATGCCAAAACTTTGTAATGTATATTGGATTGGGTGTATGTCTAACAGAGATTTAAATCAGTATTAAAACATGCCAAGATCCTGCAAAAGCTTAGATTTCTACTAACAATGAACCGTGTCTTTGTTTCATTTGCAGAGCAATTCATTATATTTTTTGGTGATACTCATTCTTTCATTGGTGATGGGGATTGTTCTCAACTTCACCATGTTCTTATGTACCATAGTCAACTCAGCTCTAACGACAACCATTGTTGGAGTCCTCAAAGGGGTCGGGTCCACGGTATGCACTGCTGACGACATCTTATTGTAGAATAGTTGGTGAAATAGACCTTGAAAACTACTCCTCAAAATACCAAATTCTTGTAGACCATTAAATGTCTCCCCAAATTTTTATTTTCTTTTCCGTTTCTTGGAATAGATCATGTGCCTTTGTCGATCCGATACAAGACACTTAGGAGCATGATCCAATTAACGTATGCTTTCTTGTTTCTCAGACTCTTGGTTTTGTCCTCCTGGGAGGCGTGCAAGTGCATGCTCTGAATGTGACAGGATTGGCCATCAACACTGCTGGCGGAGTATGGTATTCATATGCCAAATATCAGCAAAAGAAGAACAAGCCCCCAAGGCTCGAGTTTGATGTTGAGGCTCATCGTAAATAATAATAGCAAGTTATACTGAAAGATTGCAGGTGGAGTCTTCCTTTGTTGTCTTGCTAAAGTTTGCACCGATGCAACTGCGGTTTTTGGTTAGTCCAATCTGTAAGTTCCTGAACAGTTTGTAGCAGCAAATCTTTCATATGTTGTATTCACAGGAATATACAATCAAAGTTTGATGCATCAGAAATTGAGAATAAAAAACAACAAAAAAAATATAGTTAATCGTTGTTCTTTCTCGACTCCTGTTGATTGTTTAATCTTCAGCTAGCCGCCTGAGCAAAACTTGGACCCTTAGAAAAGGAATTATGTTCAAAGATTGACTTCCATTAGAGACCCTTTTTTTATTTTTATATTTTGCCCTTTCCTTATGTGTGTGATGGAAAAGTGACCAGAACTTGGTGAATTTAGATCAAGCCAGATCTAGTGACTATCAAGTGTCAACAAACATTAATCAAAGGAAGATAGCAAGTTCTATGATCTATTTGTCCCTTAGATACTTATTATCAAAATAGTTCCTATTTATTAAATATTTACTGTTCAAAATATTACCTAGGAGGATTTTGTTGATTAGTAATATTCGGTTAAACACCTAAAAACTGAATAAATAAAATAATAAATAAAATGGACAAGCAAATAAACAAATAAATACATAAATAATACAGCCCTTCCACTTGTCAAAGATGGAGATACGTTTGTTGATTCTTTAAATTTCTTTTATCACTAAAAACCCCCTAAATTTGGTTTGGAACATCTAGTCTTACAAAATTGAATTAAAATTACAATTTTCTCTTGAAAAATATATAACCTTCAATTTTCTCTTTTTCATACCAATAATACATGAAGCTAGAGTCACGGATGGTATGTGTCAATATGATTCTCTAACAATAACAATACAAAACCGCTTTTAACTAAACAAGATTGCCAGAATTGATTAATGTATAGAGACAATATAGAGAGGCGGACAAGGCATAGGCAGCCCCAAGATGGACCATTGTTTGAAAATTGAAATCTCTTTCTTAAGTTTGAACTGTGTTTAGAGGTTATGGTTGGACTCCAAAGTTGTTACATCATCATGATAGGAGCTACTGAGTTATTTCACTTTGACGTATTGGGAGGCATTCCATGTGCTCTTGAAAGCTACAGATTTTGTGGTAAGCCAAAATTCCTTTCTTCAAACTTTGGTGGGTCTTGGAGATCAAAAACCTCTCTAGCTAGTTCTCGTTAAATAAATAAAGAAAACACTCTGCTAGATATCTAGTCATATTTTCTTCTCAAAAGTTTGGAGTAATTTTGCTGCAAATGGAATATGCTTTGGACCAAACTAGCACCAAAAATTTGGTTGGATTAAATGGGCTATTTTCTTTTTGGAGTTGATTGGTTCCTTCTTTCCTAGTGAATTAGAGAAATTGTACTTCTACAATGTTTGGATTTGAATATTAAATTTTCGAAGGAGGCGGGATTTATTGTCCAATTTTTCTGTCTTATTTGTTATCACTTTGAATAAAATTTTGACACATTATTAAATTGCTTAAATATTTTAAGAACATAAGACTTATTCATTTCATCAGGTTATTAAATTTAGATGATATGACAAATAAATAGTAAAGAGACAATCAATAAAACAAGAAGTTAGCTAAGATATGAACTCTTTTTTAAATTAATTTATATGTTCATTGTAAAGACTAATGAATACCGAATGGAATTGAGATTGAAGATGAACTTTAGTTTCAACCCATCAGTTATAATTATGAATAGTGTAAAATTTTTAGCAACTATAATAAAAAACAAAAAATTGTTGCAGTGTAAAGTTCTCACATATTACAGTTAAAACTTCAATTACAATTAAAGTTTCAAATGAAAACTTAGGGGCCGCTTGGTATTGTTTTTAAAATAGGTGAAAATGTTTCCGTTTTAAAAAATGAGAATTTTTTATGAAATGTGTCGAGAATATTTTTAGAATTTTTACCTCAAAAAATATGTGAAAATATTTTCAAAAATTTAGAGAACAAAAACAAACGGGCTTAGTTACATAATTTTTTTTTGTTTATAATAATTTATTAATTTTATTTTTAAATTTGTGCCTTTGGCCGACAAACAAATTCCGCTGTTGGGTGGCATATCCGATGCGCTTTTATGAATGGGATTTTTAGCTCTCCTTTGCGTGCGTCGTTGTCTACACTGATCCCACTCTCTTCACTCCTGAGGGCTCAAAGAGTTTCCTTCTTTTTGTTTTACCTTTTTTCCTTTTTGATCTGTAACGTGAAATCATTAATTTAAAGCTAGCAAGAATATTTATTTTAAGTAAAGAGACCTACAGTTAGGTGGGAGGAAACATCTACTACTATTAAATATCATTATTTTCACGTGTTATTCATACACAAAATATGTATTTTAAAAAAAAAATTACTCGAGACACCAACTCTAATTTTAGTTTTTTTACTATATTTATGAGTTATTATTTTTACGAGAAATGCCACAAACGATGTGATATGATCTCGAAAGTTAAAAACATAGACTTGATTGTATCCTTGTCGTTTCTTTTTTAAAAAAACCCTAAAACTCATATTTGTTTTTATTTCTCTCTCTTCACCCATCTTCCCTAACGAGTTTATCCTAGGATGATTCCCAGGCCGGCTGAAGAATCAGATTCCTCCTAGCCCTCGCCACCGTTGCCAGATGATCTCTGCTTGACCACGTGCATTCTCGGCGGTGATGGATTGTTAGTGAGTCTCCAGCGAAGCAAGATCGTTGACCGAGGAGGAGAGCTGTCATCTTCTCCCTCACCTCGACCCTTCATGCAACCACCCACCGATGCCTTCACAGCCATCGCTTGCTTCCGTTGACGGACTTTGTAGGGGTTAATCTTAAGGAGAGAGGGCTCGAGGCGAACACTATTATGGGCAAGGAGTAGTTCACGGATTTAGCTGACCGTAAGGCAAACACCAAGATCCTGTCGACGGCGGTGCTCCTCTCAACATGGAAATCTAGGTTTAGTTGAAGCTACTGCTGCTTCCTCTTCTTCTTTTATTTGTATTGTGAAATTAATTCATGTTTGGAAAGTAATTGTTTATTAATTGTTTCATTTAAGTTGTAATTTGAAATTCAATTTGTGTTTTATAAATTAAGTAGGTATTGATTGTGTTATTGAAAGTTGTTTTTTACAATTCAATTTGTGTTTTGAAAATTTTGTATTTTAGAGGGTGTTTGAAAGGGTGGTAGGAACCAGTGGTTAGAACCACTTTTACTGTAGCATGTGAGAGCTTTACACTGTAGTAATTCTTTTTTATTGTTACTGTAGCATATGAGAGCTTTACACTGTTCATAACTAAGTTTGTGATAGGAACTGTGATTCCCACTACTCAGCCAAATATAGGGTTAAAGTTTGAATTAAAATTATACTTGACTTTGTTATATATATTTGTTCTTGAGTTTCTATATATATATATATATATATATATTTGGTTTTATATGTTGTATTTGATTTTTGATTTTATAATGATTTTTGGAATTGTTGATATGATTTTTTTATTTTGATTTTTGTTGAATTATAATTTATTGTTAATTTTTTTAAATATAATATTTTTTAAATTATTTTTAGTGTAATTGGGTAATCATTTGGTATGAACAAGACTACATGGAACCACATAAAAACCTTGCTGAGATTGTGCCTTAATCCTTTGATCGTGCATCACCGGTGAAGAATAATTAAAACCATTCTCCACCATAGACCTCTTTTTTTATTAATTGATGTTTAAAATATTGCCATGTCAATTTATAATAAGAGGTTGCATATGCCAATAAAAAAAAAAATGATAACTCAAAATTGGTATAAAAGTAGGATTAAGGTTTGATTTCCTTATAATAACGTACAGTTTTTTAAATCGTTAGATAATATCAAAATCATAAAAATATGAGAAATTAACAAATTAATTGAAGTGGATAAAGATTTAACGATTTAAAGATATATAGTTTATCAGCACAGATATTTGTTTATAGAAAATATTCTCCCAAAAATAAAACTTGAATTAACAACATTGATTTCACGTTTTATTCACCATGAACAACATATGTTTGTACAAAATTCCTCTCAAGAAACGAAATATTCAAACTGCTTTTCTTTCTTTTCTCTTTCTCTCCCTTATTTTATTTTATTTTTTTGGTGGAGAAAGTTGTTATCACTGTATACGTGGCTGGGAATTGGGATTGCAGCGTTGTTGACCATGACTAAATGCTTAGGCAATGAGTCTCTATCTTTCCAATAAAACGGACACGAATTGCAGCAAAAAGGTGTTCCAGGAAAAAACTGCCAAGAACCTACGTCTCCTTCATTGCTGTCCAATAACGACAAGCGCTTGGCAAATATGCTTCTAATTAGGGGAAAAAAAATTCTCCCTCTCATGCCTTCCTAAACAAAAGACCGCCTTATTATTATTATAAATAAAGATTTAAATGTTAAACTTTGCATCTCAGGGTATAATTAGGTATTATTTTGCTGCTAGAATATGCTTGAAACTATACTTTCTTTATATATATATATATATATATTCAAGTCAAAGCAAAGGGCTTAATACTATAAATTTTGAATTTTATAATTTAGAGTGTTTGAGAACTAAATTCTAACACTAAAATTCTAATTGTTACAGTGTAAAGCTCTCACTATTACAGCATAAAACAAAAATATAATAGTATAAAGTTTTCACATACTACAATGTTTGTCATCTAACTTGATTCCTAAACACTCTAACCAACATTATTCTAGGTTAATGTACTTAGGTTTCAAGGGATTATTAGGCATTATAGGTACGAGTAGGTTCCGTAGCCAAAAACATCTATTCTAATTTAAGTGTTAGTACATATAGTAACAAGTACTCGTATACATAATTTATTTATTGTGCTACTCCATGTGTTCATTACTTTATATACATATAACCACATAAAATAAATACCATACTTTAGTTGAACTTAAAAGCTTGTATGAAAACATTGTTCAAATTAAAAATAGAAAAAAGAAGTTCAAATTGGTTTGATTATTATGTTTTTTCTTATAGAATTTAAATTGCTAAAAAATTTTAAGTTCGAATTTTTACTTCCAACTATGTCCTCAAAAGGATTATTAACAAAAACCTAACAATTGAAAACTAGGCTCTACAAGTAGTTTTTTTTTTTTTTTTCATACAAACTAAAAAAGATTCTCCTACTACCTGTTCTTTATTTTGAATTAGGATTATGATCATGCTCATTTGATAATATTTTTAAAATAGTTTTTGTGTTGAATAAAAATCAAAAAATAAGAATATTTTGAGAAACATGCAGGACTATTTTTGAAATTATGTTTAGTTTGTATATGATAATATGTTTTTGAAAACAAAACAAATTTTTAATAAAAAAGTCTTTACTATTTTTCCTCTCCCTTCTCTTTTCTTTTTCTTATATCTCTCTATTTCTCATCTAAAGTTCACCACCACCTAGGTCATTGACATCAACGTCCTCATTTGACGATGAGGTTGAAGGAGATTCTTTCCTAGTGAAGATTGACAAGATCTCTTCCTTCATCTTTTTTGATCTCTTTGTTCAACACAAACTCTGATGGCTACATCCAACACAGATTGCGTCTTCTTCGAACTTTGTGGGACTTCAACAGAGATCTCATGGGGTCGAGGGTTACTGTATTTTACCGACCAGGGTTGGGTCTCCAAGGTTGGGTGGTGAGGGTGATTGTTTGGAGATTCACTGGAGAAATAAGATGGAATGGGAGAAGGGGACTGGGGTGGGTCGCAGGGCGTTGGGGCGGCGAGGGGTGCTAGGAGGAGGGGCTTGGATTGGGGTTGTTGTTGTGGATGGGTTGGTCACTAGGACGGTAGTGGGTGGGGCGAGGAGGGTCGTTGGTCATGGGTCGGTGAGATAGAACGGGGAAGTGAGAGAGAGTGAGGGAGAAAATGAGAATGGAAACAACTATTTTTAAAATTTATTTTTAATTTTGGGACTTTCTTGTGGTGTGTTCAATTTTTTTGTTTTGTTTTGGAACAAAATTTTAACCAAGCATGTTTTTTAAACCATTTCTATTTTTTGTATTCTTGGAAACGGAAAAAAATGTTTTTTAAAAACGGAACCAACCGTTTTTATTTTTCTTCCTGTATAGTCAAAATTTTACGTATCACTAGAAGTCTTATGTAGGCCTACTACGTATAAAGTTCTCCAATTTCATTTTTGTTTAATTTGACTTGTAAAATCAAAGGGTATTAATTTGCATGAAACTTGTTACTACGAAACAATTCAGAAAAGATGTTTCATATGCTGATCAAAGAAAGTATTTATGAAAACAAATAATCAATAAAAATAAATGAAAACAGTCACCTTAGAGACACAGACAGCGTAACCACCTTACTTCTCCAACTCAGCATATCTGCTCTTGATGGGTGAGATTGTTGGTGTCACATGCACCGAATTTAGATCTAAGATAATTGAGAAGACTTATATATATATATAAATATATATACACACACTCACGCGAAAAGAGAAGATTCATATTTTACAATATGGTATTAAATAAAAATATTTCCCTTTTTTTTTTTTCTGGCCAAGCCATTTCAAATTCAAAATTAATAGTCAGATGTTTTTGCGGAAATTAAAGTGTTAATTACATGAGTAAATGTTATGGGTGAACTTATGTTTTTATTGTAATATTGAATAAATGAATATATTATAAACAGGTTTATGCTGCTAAAGCACTTTTTTTCTTTTCTTTTGCAACTTCATGAACTAAGTTCTATTGGATAACGTGTCATATATATTAGAAATTAGATAATCTAATTCTATGGACAGCAAAATGCACGAAACAAAAATAATTAAAAAAAACACACAAAACTTATAATAGTTAACCCTCAACATGAAAGTTACGTCCAGTTTCAGCTGTTGTAGAAATTCACTATGATAAAGGAGTTTATAAGAGAAAGTTGCATATATCTTTCACTAAGTCTCTCTCTCTCTTTCTTTGTTTTTATGAGTTGCACAAATAAGTTTTAGCATCACCTATTTATAGGACTACATAATAGAAGAGGAAGTTTCCCAAAAACAGCTAACTTGCAACTGGGCGCCATGCCCTTGATCTGCCAGTGCCGTGTAGCCAAACGTTGTTCCGCTTTGGAAATTCTCGGCCCAGGGCCACGACCTTGCCTAGTGGGAGCTACAGCATTGACACACTGCTACCCGGGAAGCAATGCTTCAACTCCAGTGCCATGATCCTCCAATATTACGGCTGCCGTGGTGGTGTGTTGTTTCCTCCTTGTTATATTTTGGGCTAGGGGCTATGCTCTCACATCCTCCTCCGAGAGCAGGGCTTCCTGTCACCCTTTCAAACTCCATGGCGATCTTATCAGTAAGGTCGATCTTTGTAATTTTCTGTTTGAGGTGATAAATCAATAGAGCATTTAAATTAGGCTACAAACTTGACAATCTTCAACTTGAAGACTAAACCTATATACTATAGCAATAAATATAGGTTTAGATTGTCATATCTTTAGCCTCTTTGTGTAATCCCAGATCTAGTCCAGATTTTAGGCGGATAGAGATGAATATCATAAATATATTTGTAATTTTATCAATCAAGTACTTGTATTTGGTGAGCTTTCAAAAGAGTCAGTTTTCTTTGTGCAGATCGATTTTGCATTGTATAACTTGTGGAGTTACATGCATACGTATAAATAATAGAGTGCACGAAAACAAAAAAAAAAAAAAAAAAATCCTCGTCCTCTTTGTTCGTTTGTACAAACGATATTTTAATTATTTAGTTTGTATGATAATACATTTTTTTATTATATCGATCTTCATATTCTCATCAAATCCACGATACCAGATTGTTTGTTTTAGTCGAACAAAATATACCAATACATAAGTATTCTTCTTATTTCAACTTTTTGTTAATTTGTCCCTCAATGTTTCGAAATAGAGTGTCTTTTATAGTTTTATCCATTCTATGTTTTTGTTGGACATAGTAACAAAGTGAAAAGCCAAAATAAACCTTAAATACTTTCTAAACATTTTTTTTTTTTTTTTTGCAAAAATTTGTATGTTTCCTTCTAAAAATATTATTTGCGATGGATCTGTTTTTTTTTTTTCTTGAAGATTTGTTCTATTATTTTGATGTTTTCAAATGTTAAAATATTTATTCCTGAAAATTTTTAATCTTTTTTGTTCCTTTTGTATTACAAAAAAAAAAAAAAAAAAATGTAAAGGATGAAATTGAAACATGTTTCTCAAATACAAGAGATATAGTTATAGTTTTTAAATTTAGATGATAAATTAAGAAAAAATTGAAATGAGAAGGTACATTTGCAGGTACCTTTATATGTATGTGTGTATGCATGCATGCAGATGTATATATATAAAAGACCACTCCATCACACCCATATTTTCTTATAATAAAAGTAAAAAGGACCCAAAAACCCAACTATAAAGAACAAATTTTAGCCATCTCACAAAAAAAAAAAAAAAAAAAGAGAACAAATTTTAGAGAAAAAGGAAAGTAACAGAAGATATTGATTTAAAATATTTGCTATATATATATATATATATATATGAGATCCCTTATATTTATATAGAAACAGTTTTCGCAGTATTCATCCCGCACTTAAATTTTTTGTTCAACATTATAGTATTGTTTGTGCGTTTGTATTGCGTTCAATAGATATATATATATATATATAAAATTTACCATAATATCACAGTCAACTTGCTTTATGTGACAAAAAGATGTTATACTACGACCGCGGAGCTAAAGACTTTGTTATTTATATATTTTTCTATTTCATTTAGGGGTTTTATTTATATCATAAACCACATTCCTTAAAAAAAAAAAAAAAAAAAAAGAAAAGAAAAGAAAAAAACTTAACTACTAAACTGTCTTCCGGTAATTTGCATTTTCTAAATTTCATGACAAATAAGAAAACATTAATCATGCTGAGAGAAAATTACATGTTATGTCATTTTTTTTAAAAGTTGTGTTTATTTATGTCATAATTAAAAAAATTATACAATATTATCATTTATATTATATGTTAAATTATACCATAAATAAACATATACGATATTTATAAAACTAAATATTAAAAGATGATGTATATAAAAATTCCCCTTATACTAACCTGCCTTGGGAGTCCAACTTATCAGTCAAACGACAAAAGAATATTCTCAGGCGTAATCAAAACTAAGTTTTCTGTAAAGATTATGTTCTCTTGGTTACAATAATAATATTACCCCTCTTGAGAGAATAATAATAATAATAATAATAATAATAATAATAATATTATTATTATTATTATTATTATTTTCCTTTCAAAAATTAAAAATTAAAAGTGAATTTGATGTGCTTGTTAAAGTTGCACATTTGGGGGTTAAGTGTAGTGTGAGCTAGAGAAGCCCTCATTTTCGTTATTTTATTATCTCAATCCCCTTGAACTCTCACTAATTTATCATTTTTGTCCCTAAATGTTAATTTTAAGAGTTTCATCCCTAAATATCAATAAAATATTTGATATCAATAAAGACAAAAGGAGGTGTGACTCATGCAAAGGACGGACACCTTATTCGTTCCGGTCCATTGTTGCTAGGTATCTTTTTTTCCCCTTTTTTGTTTACATTTTTTAATAAATGTTTTAATTTTTTAGTGTAAAAATATTTCCAATACAAATGCTAAATTGATAATTGATGAGTCAATAATAAACTGACATTTCAATGCAAAAAATACTAGCTTATATTTTATGTCAAATTTGTTTATGTTAAATTTTGCAATAAATTTACCAGTAAATATATCATATAACAAATTTAACATTTAAATTCTATTGAATTCCATTGATTTTGTCTTTTTACTCATTACAATTTTGTCACTTTCAAATTATTTTAATATTAAAAATTTACTTTCATAGGTTTCAAGACTAGTGATTATGACAAAATATAATTAAAGCAGTAAAAATAATGTGATGTATTAGAGTATAAAATAAAATATCACATAAAATGTTTTATTTTTACACTTTTAATAACAAATATAATATTAAAAGTGACACTTGTATTAGGGACGGTTAATCTCTGCCTCTCAACATTTACTCAATTGAAAGAAATAAGATCCAAAATTTTAGGATATTAATTTGAATAATCTTCAAAGGTATGATAGCAGTTTAATATCTGAGCCAATTTATTTTCTGCCCATTCCTAAATTTAACAGGGGACTCTTTATCATTAATTTCAGCCAAGCGATAACATATAGTTCAGTTCAGGCAAAGGGTGAACAAGTTTTAAGAATATTACAGCGTAGTATTACCCTTTTTCACAGTTTGATTGTCTGCATGTTCTGTAACAGTTACGTACTTTAGCTGATCTGTTTTTTACGTTAATAATTTGACGGCGTAAGCTGAACTCTCTCTCTCTCTCTCTCTCATCCACATTCTTTTTCTCTCTTTATTTTTTCACATTTGTGTCTAAACTCAAACCTCACTCAATCTAAACAATAAAAGAGAAATTTACTCCTAGTCAACCGATATTCTATTCTTCTTTAGTTTCGTACTATTTTTCTCTCAGGTGATATCTCTGCTTGTAGAACTTTTACTTGAGCCCAGCATTTCTAATGTTTTTTAATTTTAGTTATAATGTTTTAATCTTTATTAAGGCAGATTCTTTGTGCTAAGTCAAGTAATAATATTCACTTGGTTGTGAGCTTCTTTGGGAACAATTGAAGAAGCATAATACCCCACAACAAGTACTTACAGCTTGAGATACCTTTCCCCATAATGTGGCTTTTCCTTTGCTGCTTTGGCTCTTCAAGAGAGCGTCTGAGAGCCTACAAAAGACAAACTCTTCTTTTGCTGGCTTCTTATGCCTGCATTTTGTGTGTAGAGTTTAGAGAGAGAGAGAGAGAGAGAGCCTTGAAATGGGTTCTGGTTCTCTTGAGGAGAGGGGGAATTTAGTTGTTTCTGCCTGTTTTCTGAATTTGGTTTAGCTCAGGTGTTCATTTTCAGATCTGGGTCTTGACAAAAAACCTTCTTGGGTTTTTTTTTTGGGATTTTTGGGTTTGTGTTTTTTTCTTTTTCTTTTTCGTTTTCGTTTTTTGCTTGCTTTGAATTCGAGAATATGGCTCCAAGACTGGATTTTTCCAAATTGTGGGCAAAGGATAGTTCCCGGAAGGGAACACCTGTGGTGGTGACAATGGAGAATCCAAACATTTCTGTTGTGGAGATTGACGGTCCAGATGCCGCATTTAGGCCTGTGGAGAAGAGCAGAGGGAAGAATGCTAAGCAAGTGACTTGGGTCTTGCTTCTCAAGGCTCACCGTGCTGTCGGTGGCCTCGCTTGGCTAGCCACAGTGCTCTGGGCATTGCTTGGTGCTATCAAGAAGAGATTAGTTCATAGGCAAGGAGTAGATGTGGATACTGAGAAGTTGGGGACGGGAAAGTTGCTATTTGGAGTCATTAAGGTGTTTTTGGTGACTTCCTTGGCAATTCTGGCCTTTGAGGTGGTTGCATACTTCAAGGGTTGGCATTATTTTCGGAACCCGAATTTGCATATTCCGCGGACTTCTGAATTGCAAGGGTGGCTCCACATGGTCTATGTTGCCTGGTTAACGTTCCGGGCTGATTACATTGCACCCGCTATTCAAGCACTCTCGACGTTTTGTGTTGTCTTGTTCCTAATCCAATCGGCAGATCGTATGATACTTTGCTTAGGTTGCTTGTGGATAAAGTACAAGAAAATTAAGCCGAGGTTTAAGGGAAATCCTTTTGAAATGAGTGATGTTGAGAAATATGCAGGCTATGAGTATCCAATGGTTCTCGTTCAAATCCCAATGTGCAATGAGAGCGAGGTAACTTATGTTGTGCTTTACTTTCCCTTTTTATGCTCCATTTGCTTTGGCAATTTATTTAATTTGGTTCCTTAATTTGATCTATTGTTTCTAGCTAAAGGCAAACTCTTGAAGAGGGAATTCTTTACAACTAAGGAGTAGTTAACTATTCAAGTCATTATTGAGGGCTTCTTGTAGCATTTAGGATCTGTTATTTACCCACAATAGTGGACAAATATAACGAATATGATGTCATTAGTGATGTGATGGAGACATTCAAAAGTGTATAATTAGCCAATGGACATTAGCTACCACATTTGCTTTTGTAGACTTTCATGAAATTTACAAGGTTTTCTTGCACCGTGGCTTGATGTAGGTGTATGAGCAGTCAATCTCTGCAGTCTGCCAAATTGATTGGCCGAAGAACCGTTTACTGATTCAAGTTCTTGATGATTCCAGTGATAAGAGCGTCCAATGCTTAATTCAAGCAGAGGTTGCCAAGTGGAGCCAAAAGGGTATCAACATAAGATATCGGCATCGAGAAGTTAGAACTGGTTACAAAGCTGGGAATCTCAAGTCTGCAATGAGCTGTGATTATATCAAGGACTATGAATTCGTAGCAATTTTCGACGCAGATTTCCAACCAAATCCAGATTTTCTTAAGCAAACAGTGCCACATTTCAAGGTGGAGATTGTAATTTTTAGTTTGACACTCGGGAATTTATTTATTACTTATTATTTCCAAAAAATTCTTACCTTGTGTTACAGGACAACCCTGGACTAGGTCTTGTTCAGGCTAGATGGGCCTTTGTGAACAAGGACGAAAACTTGTTAACTCGTCTTCAAAACATTAATTTATGCTTCCACTTTGAGGTGGAACAGCAGGTTAATGGGGTGTTCCTTAACTTCTTTGGTTTCAATGGAACTGCTGGTGTTTGGAGAATTAAAGCGCTTGAAGAGTCTGGGGGGTGGCTTGAAAGGACCACTGTGGAAGATATGGATATTGCAGTCAGGGCCCATCTCAATGGTTGGAAATTCATCTTCCTTAATGATGTCAAGGTAACAATAAATGATAGTGGTTCCTCCCATTTAATCTTAATCTATTATCTCAAGCACCGTTTGCGGAATATAATAACATTGCATTTAGAAATCAAGGGGAATAAATGAAAAACTACCGGCTGCATTCTCTTGATGCTGAGTAAAGAGATGCATGAATTAGTAGTTATTTTTCCCTTTTCCTATTTTTGTGACAGTATTCATTTGAGATTGATTTCATAGGTACTTTGTGAAGTTCCCGAGTCGTACGAAGCTTACAGGAAACAGCAACACCGCTGGCATTCTGGTCCTATGCAACTATTTAGATTATGTCTTCCCGCAATTTTAACTTCTAAGGTACTGCCAGCACTTAATTTCCTCGGTTCTCTGCTATTATATACAACATGGATTTGAAAATCTTGAATTCCTCTTAATTATGCAGATATCAGCATTGAAGAAGGCAAACTTGATACTATTGTTCTTTCTATTGAGGAAACTCATCCTTCCATTCTATTCTTTCACATTGTTCTGCATAATTCTTCCATTAACCATGTTTGTTCCGGAAGCCGAGCTTCCCGTGTGGGTCATCTGTTACGTGCCTGTTTTTATGTCTCTCCTCAACATTCTTCCGGCTCCTAAATCCTTTCCCTTCATTGTTCCTTACCTCCTATTCGAAAACACGATGTCTGTCACCAAATTCAACGCGATGATCTCTGGATTGTTCCAGTTGGGTAGCTCTTATGAGTGGACTGTTACAAAGAAGACCGGTCGGTCATCAGAATCAGACTTACTGGCTGCCGCCGAGCGGGAATCAAAGACTAGGAATCCGTTGCAGATCCACAGAGGAGCTTCTGAGAGCGAGCTTACAGAGTTGAACCGGCTTATGGAGCAGAAAGAAGCAGCTGCGGCACCTGTCGAGAAAGTTAACAAGATATATAAGAAAGAACTCGCTTTGGCATTCCTCTTGCTTACGGCTTCTGTTCGGAGCCTGCTTTCAGCTCAAGGAGTTCATTTCTACTTCCTTCTTTTCCAAGGAATCACCTTTCTCCTTGTGGGTCTTGATCTAATTGGTGAGCAGATGAGCTAAGAATGCATGGCAGCCAAAAGAAAAGGAAATCCCCATTAAAATTTGTGGAAAATCACAGTGCAGGAATAAGCCTGTGATTCAGTTACACAACAATCTACTTTGTTAGTCCATATTTTCGCTTGAAGAAACTTGATCATTTTGACAGAATCTCTAATTCTCTTTTTTCCACTCCATATTCATTGTAGCTATATTGATTCTTCCTTGGGTGTGAATTTGGCGTCTCAGATCCAAGCCATATTTGTATTGTAGAATTTGAAAAGCCAGAGTGGAGTCCACGAAGGCTAATATTTCCCCTACTTTGGTCTTGTATTACCTTTCATATAGAACAAATAGTCTCTCTCTCTCTCAAATGCCTTTCTTGTCTTTTGGCGTTTTATTTGGCACCTTGTAATAATTGTACTAGTGCATTGTAAAATATTAATTGGCTCGGTTGTTTTCCTTTTTACATTTTGTCTAAATGAGTCTGCACATGCACTCTGGTCAAAAAATAGAATAAGATATTACTTTAAGTATCACTTCTTAGATAAATATCAAAGTGTCGGCAGAGAAAAAATAGAGGGGAAACAAAAAAACCTTTGTTTCATGGCATTTTGCGATGGCTGAGGTTTGTTTGGTTCATTTGACTTTTCTCATAGGCGAGGGCCTCATGATTGCAGGGACAGAGATCTTTTTGGGCATGTGCTGATTCTTACTCTAGCTTTGCATTATTTGTTGTGATTTTCTTGTGGCGGCTGAGGTTTTTATCTTCTCTCTTTTCTTTTCTTTTCTTTTTTTTCCTCCCTTTTATATTAGCTCATGTACTTTTTTTCCATGTGATATTCTAACTCATTTGGGATTGGGATTGCAATCTTAAGGGGCCAGAGATCTTTTGTGGGCATGTTCTGATTCTGGCTTTCTGAGATTTTTGGAAGTATAGTTAAGTACAAACACCCAATTTTTAACTTGGAGTAGCCAACCGTGGTCCACTAAATTAAATTATTTGGAATGGACTGCTTTTTTATTGGTTTTGAGTAGCCAACTGTTTTAGTACTTCTAGTTTTAGCACCTCATTAATTTGGACCAGCAAAAGTTAGATGCCAGACAAGTGGAGTCAAGGGTAGGGTAGGATAGTACTTAAAATTGGTGGAAACGCTCAATTAGGGTCACAATTAATTAATGTTGGTGTTGGATTGTTGCCCAGTTGGGACATCACCATTTAGATTTACATAGAAATCCTTAGTTGAAACTTGTATTGATTAACCACTTAAATATGCCACCACACATTATTCATCACAATTGTCAGCCTACAAAAATGAATTATGGCAACGAATGTAATTAAATGGGAGGGGTCTATCCTTGTGGATTATATGTTTTATTTTATTACCTTTAATGGATTGGACCTTAAAGTGACTCGAAGAGAAGAAGAAAAATAATGCTACAAAAGATTGTGCATAACATTATAGAGCGCTAGATAAAGGATGTGATAAAGCTAGAAAGCTTAAAATAGTCACCCCCTTGTTTTAGACTTTACAAAAGTCTTAGACGTATTGACAAGTGCTTAATTAAGAGCCAAGAGAACTTAGATCCCCATTCAAATAGGAAATATATATATATATATATATATATTAAAGAAAATTACATTGTTATGTCATATTTTTAAAAGTTTGCGTCTATTCATGTCACACTTAGAAAAAGTTATATCACACTATTATTCATATTACATGTTAAGTTATGCCATAAATAAACATGCATGACTTTTAAAAAATAAATTTTAAAAGTTATATATAGATAACATTTATGAAAATTTCCCTATATATTATATATGTGTATTCTTCTAGGAGTTCTATTGTGAAGACCTCAAAGTTCCCCGCATGTGTGCTTGATTAGAATAGAGCATGCCAGATTTGTCGAACTATATTTGAATCTCGCATGAAAAGAAAAACAATAAAAATAATTTCTACACGACTCGAAATTGGAAGGTCGCTCCTTAAAAAAGTGATTTATCTTTTGGTACCTTTTGTTTTAGGTTTATGTGAAAACCATACCTTTAGGTTTTTATCTCATCGAATTGGTACCTTTATAGTAGATTTATTATATAAATATATACTGTTTTATGTTCAACCTTTGATTTTGACCTTAAAATGCATAAAATACCCTCAAATAGGAAAGCAAAAAAAAAAAAAAAAATTAAACTTATGGTTTTGACCTCAATATGCTTAAAAATACCCTTCAAATGGTTTTTTTTTTTTTTGTGTGTATGTTTTTGTCTTTTTCCTTATAATTTTAACGGTTTTTTCTCTCTTTTTTTTGAAAGATAATTTTGAGCATTTTAAAGGTCAAATCTAGTTTTTGACTGAAATAAGGTATAGATTTATATATTTTAATATAATAAGAAGGTATATATTTGACGAGTTCAAAAAAAAAATGAAGGTCTAGATAAACTGTAAACACATGGTATAAAATGGTAAATATCCAAAAAAAAAAAACCGTAGACTTAGTGAATAATAATAGACGTAATTAAAATTGAGGAGTCTATTTGTAAAAAAAATAAAATGAAGACAAAATTAAGGATCATAATGAAAGAGAGGGGACCATTTTAGGGTCTTAAAGGATTTGAGTTTAAGAGGAGTGTTAGTTGCACCATCTTTCTTGCTCTCTTTTACAGTATTTCCATTCACTGTCTAACACGTAGACTCTACTATCTTATTTTCTGTTTAAATAATAATTTATAATGTTAATGAATTTTATGTGTCAAGTAGTAATTAAAGAGTGTTACTAGCGCTCCTATTTAAAACAAATTGTATGAAAAAAAAATTAAACCAAATCCACCATAAAACTTTTGAGACCGGGAAGAGATTCAATAAAGGGAAATAGCAGTTTTATAAAAATTTCCGATTTTGTTTTTCACAAATGATCACTGCAATGCAGAAGCAAACTTTTGTAAGAAAAAAAGGAGTGTTATTAATAGCAATGACCCTTAAACTTTAGGGTCTCATGTATTTTATCTCCTAACTTTAAAAAACGTCACTTTAGCTTTTAACTTTTAAAACTCCTTACTTTGCCATCTCAACTTTAAAAATCACTACTTTACCTCCTTAACTTTCAACGCTCTTCAATTACTTCCTGAACTTTCGATTTTCCGTTTAATAGATGAAATTAAGCTCACTTAGAAGTAATAAAATCTTCTTTTTGTTTTTAAAGGTGACCTATATAAGAATCACGTAGGTTTAATTTCATTTTTGAGCAATTTCTAGCCCAAGAAATCTCCAACAAGTACGGTTTTGGGATAATGTTAAATAATATATGGTATGATACACCTGAGAATTGAATTATAGAAAAATAGAAAAAGATAAACCGTTTCGAACCTTGAGCCTTTAAACTGCTACTATCAACAACTGCACTACAATTCAAACTCTTATCTCGATGGGGAGAATATTTAGTACAAGGACGATCCAAATGCATAATAGGGGAGAAAGACGTAACGACAATAACCAGTAAAATCATCCGCAAAATAGAGATTCTGGAGTCAATCAAATCACAATGCATAACCCAAATGCAAATAATCGAAATATGTGAAAAAACTGTCAAACCTCAATATATGCGATACAATGCACAGTGAAACCAATAATCAAGCATTTTGAAAATCCTTGCAAAATATTGTCTCATTTTCATGCACAACTCAGATAATATGTGAAAAGTTCAATAAACACAGTCTATGCAAGAACATGATTAAATAATAAAAAGAAAATAAACAATAAATAAATAAAATTTAAACAACAACTATTGGTGTAACACCTAGAGTTAAGTATAATTAATGTATAAATAGTGAATTAGTGTGTCATATTGTAATTTGAACTTCATCAAATTATTTTGTGTTATTTTTCAATTAGTTTCATTTTTAATTATTTTTATTAATTATTTTAAATTTTGAAACAAAACAATTTATCAAATGCCTAACATGTCCTTCTTTGAAAACCATGTGCTAGACATGGTTTTACTCATAAAAACCACCTTGTTTCCTCTTTATTTAACCTCTCCCTTACTCTCATTTTTCCTTACTTTTTCTCTCTTTCTCTTCCAGTTTTCCCTCTCTCACCGTCTCTCTCTTTCTCTCTTCCTTTTCTCATTTTTGTTCCAAAATTGAGCAAGAGCCCTTGATTCTTAGCGGGATTGGAAGCCAAGGAACAAGATTGAGCTACCTTGGGCCTAGATGAAAGATCAAATTTGAGGTTAGTTTACTTTTTTTTTTTTCAAATTTTAAAGTTTATTTTCAAACTTTTCAATCCTCCTTGTATGTTGAAATCCGAGTTTCTTTCTGCTTACAAACCCTTCAATGTAAGTTAATCTGAGCTTAATCAGCTAAACTAAACAAAAATCGAGCTAAACTAAGTTTTTATTTTTTTTTTGTATTTTTGGAATAATTTGAAATTAATTGTAAAAATCTTGTTGAAAAGTTTTTAAATACATTCTATTATGTTAATCTTTCATCTTTGGATAATGCTTTGGGAACTGTAAAAACAGGTTTAAAGTGAGTTTTGAACTTGGATTGACTGAGACTCGAAGATAGCAGCACCGTTGACATGATTGATTAAGAAGAATGTCTAGTTTAAATGGGCTGCAGAATACGAGTATGTCTTCCAAGAGTTGAAGAACCGATTGACCACCGCTCCAGCGCTGATCACACCGAGTAGTGACGAGCCTTACGAAATCTACACGGATGCCTCAGGACGTGGACTTGGATGCTTATTAATGTAATGCAGACGAGTTGTGGCATATGGATCGCGACAATTGAGACCTCACGAGCAAAACTACCCCATTCATGATTTGGATCATGCCCTAAAGATTTAGAGATGTTATTTATACAGAGCGACATTTCAGGTTTTCTTGGATTATAAGAGTCTAAAGTACCTATCCACTTAGAAGGATCTGAATTTGAGGCAACACAGATAGATGGAACTTATGGAAGATTATGACTTCACATTGCAGTATCGTCCAGGAAAGGCCAATGTAGTTGTAGATGCACTTAGCAGAAAGTCTTTTGGAATTCTCGCTTGCTTGGCACTGGAGGATTGGAAAAGAGAGGCTATGGTAAGTGAATATGGGCTGCAGTATCATGAAGATTGTGATCAAGTTTTCGTATATCATATGGAGTCTACCCCAACACTCATTCAAATGGTGAAGCAGAATTAATGGCGGGATCAACATCTACAGGGAATATGGACACAGATACAAAATGGAGAGTAGTTTGCAGAATGGCGGGAGAATATTTAGTATAAGGATGAATGCAAATAATCAAAATTTGTGAAAAAACTGTCAAACCTCAATATATGCGATCCAATGCATAGTGAAACCAACAATCAAGCATTTTGAAAACTCTTGCAAAATATTGTATCATTTTCACGCACAACTCAGATAATATGTGAAAAGTTCAATAAACACAGTCTATACAAGAACATGATTAAATAATAAAAAAAGGAAATAAACAATAAATAAAATAGAATTTAAACAGCAACTGTTGACAAGCTCATTGAAAACGTAAACCAACAATATACCATATTTAAACAAATAATACTTATAGTTTTAGCCAATCACCTATGTTGTGGATTGCCTAAGGTTACACTCTATGTAACCCTATCTCTGATGCTATGCAAAACTCAACTGTCGAGGGACATGCACCCAACGACAGTGTTTGCAAACCCTTTGTGCTCTTCTCCGAGACTAAATACTATTTCTAAAACTTTCTTCCAAAAACTATGATTCATAAACTTATGTTTTTCGAAAGGTGTTCATATATATATATATATAATATAATATAATATGTTTATATATAAACGCTTGTGTCCAAACCCTTTTTTAAAGCCTCAATGTCAATGAAAAACAAGTTTTGACCTAAATAGTGAAATCTCTAATATGTATCCGAGAAAGGTTACAAATTAAGGGTGTTCATTAGGACTGCTCATAGGCAGGTGGGTGACAGGCTAATTGAAAGATGAAAAATTTTCTAAAATTTCAACCCATAACTGCGCAATAGTGTGGCGGATTTGGTGGGTTTAAGGCGGGTGGGAATGTGTGGTTAAGCGGGCTGGTAGAATGGATTCTAACCCTTTTTCTTTTTTCTTTTTTCCATCAATTTTGTAATAATTCTAGAATTTATTCGATAGATCAAACTTTCACAATGTTGGTATTGGAGGGACAAAAAAGAAAGAAGAAATTAAAATAAAAGTCATGATGAAATAAAAATATAATAATATCTCAAACTTTATATTAGTCTAACATGGCAACATAAGAGAAAAAAAAAAAAAAAAAACAAAGAAAGAAAGGAAGAAAAAATTCTCTAGCATGAAGAACTATCTTTAAAAGAAAATACATCTCTAAAATAGTCAAAGTTCTTAAAAAAAATAAATTTAAACTCATAAATAATGTTTTTCCTAACAAGCTTCATGAGGAGGAGGAGGTGCCATAGCATTTTTATTTGTAGAAGTGGGCAACATCTCTACAAAATAAACACGTAAATTCAAGTTGAGAAACTTAAAAACATATCAATATGTTATACAATGAATTAAAGGAAAATTAAATAAATAATTTACTTCACCTTCTTCGAGTTGCTCAAACGTCTCTAAGACTTTGGATTATCTTTCGCTTCTTGTCTTTTACCTTAAGCAGATTATCTTTCAAACACATGTTGATAAGATGTTACCTCAAGCTACGAGTTCCGTGTCTCTTATAATTAGCAGCATAAATTTGCCCGCAATGAATGCATGCCATCTTAGGATTGTTAGGATCACCGCCACTATAAGAAAAACTATATTTAACGACATATTATTTACGACATGTAGTTTTTAAATGTCGTTGAAACGTACATACAACGACATCTCCAACAAAGATGTTATTAACGACATTTGAAATAATAATTAACGACATCTATATAGATGCCGTATTAAAGGTCTCCTTTTAATGATAATATTTTAGTGTCGTTAAATTATTTAACGACAAGTAGGAGATGTCGTCAAAGCCTTGGAGATTCTACGACACTCCTTATAGACGACATTTTGACCAATGTCATCTATAAGGGGTGTCGTAGAATCTCCAAG